>CATKUY010000108.1:0-195000 GCA_949802685.1 Dicyrtomina minuta | reverse complement strand
AAAACCTGCCGATTTGATACGTTGAAGCTGTGTAGATATACTAAGATTACATTGTAAAGGCCTATGCTGCTATATGTTGTATCAAATCGGAAGATTTTGCGAATAAAATTACAATGTCTACGATTCCACTTTATTGCATCAGTTGTAACCTAAATCCGACTTTTATGAGAATGTTCACAAAATCTGCCTAATTGTAAGGTTTTTCAGGTGCAACTATATGCAGCGAACCTTTGCATGTAAAACCATGGTACTTGAAAAACATAGTCTAGGAACCTGTCTTTAAACTAGAAAATTATTAACTTAGCAGAGTCACGCTTTCGGTTTATAAGCCCTTGTATGTCAAATAAACCGAAAGCGTGATTTTGCTTAGTTAATAATTTCCGGTTTAAAGACAGGTTCCAAAACCATGTTTTTCAAGTACCATGGTTTTACATGCAAAGGTTCGCTGCATATAGTTGCACCTGAAAAACCTTACAATTAGGCAGATTTTGTGAACATTCTCATAAAAAGTAGGATTTTGGTTACAATTGATGCAATAAAGTGAAATCGTAGACATTGTAATTTAATTTGCAAAACCTTCTGATTTGATACAACATGAAGCAGCATAAGCCTTTACAATGTAATGTTAGTATATCTACACAGCTTCAACGTATCAACTCGGCAGGTTTTTATTTCTACAACTGCACAAATGGAATCTAAGTTACCTGACATACAAGGGCTCATAAACCGAAAGCGTGACTCTGCTAAGTTAATAATTTCTAGTTTGAAGACAGGTTCCAAAACCATGTTTTTCAAGTACCATGGTTTTACATGCAAAGTTTCGCTGCATATAGTTGCACCTGAAAAACCTTACAATTAGGCAGATTTTGTGAACATTCTCATAAAAAGTCGGATTTAGGTTACAACTGATGCAATAAAGTGGAATCGTAGACATTGTAATTTAATTCGCAAAATCTTTCGATTTGATACAACATAAAGCAGCATAAGCCTTTACAATGTAATCTTAGTATATCTACACAGCTTTAACGTATTAATTCGGCAGGTTTTCATTTTTACAACTTCACAAATCGAATCTAAGTTACTTGACATACAAGGGCTTATAAACTGAAAGCGCGACTCTGTTAAAATAATAATTTCCGGTTTAAAGACAGGTTCTGAGACCATGTTTTTTAAGTACGATGGTTTTTTATGCAAAGTTTTGCTGCATATGGTTGCACCTGAAAAATCCTACAATTACGCAGATTTTGTGAACATTCTCATGAAAAGTCGGATTTAGGTAACAACTAGTGCAATAAAGTAAAATCGTAGACATTGTAATTAAATTCGCAAAATCTTTCGATTTGATACAACATATAGCAGCATAAGCCTTTACAATGTAATCTTAGTATATCTACACATCTTCAACGTATCAAATCGGCGGGTTTTTATTTCTACAACTGCACAAATCGAATCTAAGTTACTTGACATACAAGGGCTTATAAACCGAAAGCGTGACTCTGCTAAGGTAATAATTTCCAGTTTAAATACAGGTTCCAAAACTATGTTTTTCAAGTACAATGGATTCACATGCAAAGTTTCGCTGCATATAGTTGCACCTGAAAAATCTTACAATTGGGCAGATTTTGTGAACATTCTCATAAAAAGTCGGATTTAGGTTACAACTAATGCAATAAAGTGGAATCGTTGACATTGTAATTTAATTCGCAAAATCTTCCGATTTGATACAACATATAGCAGCATAGGCCTTTACAATGTAATCTTAGTATATCTACACAGCTTCAACGTATTAAATCGGCAGGTTTTCATTTATACCACTGCACAAATCAAATTTAAGTTACTTGACATACAAGGGCTTATAAGCCGAAAGCGTGACTCTGCTAAGTTAATAATTTCCAGTTTAAAGACAGGTTCCCAGACCATGTTTTTCAAGTACCATGGTTTTACAGGCAAAGGTTCGCTGCATATAGTTGCACCTGAAAAACCTTACAATTAGGCAGATTTTGTGAACATTCTCATAAAAAGTAGGATTGAGGTTACAATTGATGCAATAAAGTGACATCGTAGACATTGTAATTTAATTCGCAAAATCTTCCGATTTGATACAACATATAGCAGCATAGGCCTTTACAATGTAATCTTAGTATATCTACACAGCTTCAACGTATCAAATCGGCAGGTTTTCATTTCTACAACTGCACAAATCGAATTTAAGTTACTTGACATACAAAGGCTTATAAACCGAAAGCGTGATTCTGCTAAGTTAATAATTTCCGGTTTAAAGACAGGTTCCAAAACCATGTTTTTTAAGTACCATAGTTTTACATGCAAAGGTTTGCTGCATATAGTTGCACCTGAAAAACCTTACAATTAGGCAGATTTTGTGAACATTCTCATAAAAAGTAGGATTTAGGTTACAATTGATGCAATAAAGTGAAATCGTAGACATTGTAATTTAATTTGCAAAACCTTCCGATTTGATACAACATGAAGCAGCATAGGCCTTTACAATGTAATCTTAGTATATCTACACAGCTTCAACGTATCAAATCGGCAGGTTTTCATTTCTACAACTGCACAAATCGAATCTAAGTTACTTGACATACAAGGGCTTATAAACCGAAAGCGCGACTCTAACTAGTTAATAATTTTCAGTTTAAGGACAGGTTCCAAAACCATGTTTTTCAAGTACCATGGTTTTACATGCAAAGTTTCGCTGCATATAGTTGCACCTGAAAAACCTTACAATTAGGCAGATCTTGTGAACATTCTCATAAAAAGTCGGATTTAGGTTACAACTGATGCAATTAAGTGGAATCGTAGACATTGTAATTTAATTCGCAAAATCTTTCGATTTGATACAACATATAGCAGCATATGCCTTTACAATGTAATCTTAGTATATCTACACAGCTTCAACGTATCAAATCGGCAGGTTTTCATTTCTACAACTGCACAAATCGAATTTAAGTTACTTGACATACAAGGGCCTATAAACTGAAAGCGTGACTCTGCTAAGTTAATAATTTCTAGTTTAAAGACAGGTTTAAAAACCATGTTTTTTAAGTACCATGGTTTTACATGCAAAGTTTCGCTGCATATAGTTGCACCTGAAAAACCTTACAATTAGGCAGATCTTGTGAACATTCTCATAAAAAGTCGGATTTAGGTTACAACTGATGCAATTAAGTGGAATCGTAGACATTGTAATTTAATTTGCAAAATCTTCCGATTTGATACAACATATAGCAGCATATGCCTTTACAATGTAATCTTAGTATATCTACACAGCTTCAACGTATCAAATTGGCAGGTTTTCATTTCTACAACTGCACAAATCGAATTTAAGTTACTTGACATACAAGGGCCTATAAACTGAAAGCGTGACTCTGCTAAGTTAATAATTTCTAGTTTAAAGACAGGTTCAAAAACCATGTTTTTTAAGTACCATGGTTTTACATGCAAAGTTTCGCTGCATAAAGTTGCACCTGAAAAACCTTACAATTAGGCAGATTTTGTGAACATTCTCATAAAAAGTCGGATTTAGGTTACAACTGATGCAATGAAGTGGAATCGTAGACATTGTAATTTAATTCGCAAAATCTTTCGATTTGATACAACATAAAGCAGCATAAGCCTTTACAATGTAATCTTAGTATATCTACACAGCTTTAACGTATTAATTCTGCAGGTTTTCATTTTTACAACTGCACAAATCGAATCTAAGTTACTTGACATACAAGGGCTTATAAACTGAAAGCGTGACTCTGTTAAAATTATAATTTCCGGTTTAAAGACAGGTTCCAAGACAATGTTTTTTAAGTAAGATGGTTTTTTATGCAAAGTTTTGCTGCATATAGTTGCACCTGAAAAATCCTACAATTACGCAGATTTTGTGAACATTCTCATAAAAAGTCGGATTTAGGTAACAACTAGTGCAATAAAGTAAAATCGTAGACATTGTAATTAAATTCGCAAAATCTTTCGATTTGATTCAACATATAGCAGCATAAGCCTTTACAATGTAATCTTAGTATATCCACACATCTTCAACGTATCAAATCGGCGGGTTTTCATTTCTACAACTGCACAAATCGAATCTAAGTTACTTGACATACAAGGGCTTATAAACCGAAAGCGTGACTCTGCTAAGGTAATAATTTCCAGTTTAAAGACAGGTTCCAAAACCATGTTTTTCAAGTACCATGGATTTACATGCAAAGTTTCGCTGCATATAGTTGCACCTGAAAAACCTTACAATTAGGCAGATTTTGTGAACATTCTCATAAAAAGTCGGATTTAGGTTACAACTGATGCAATTAAGTGGAATCGTAGACATTGTAATTTAATTCGCAAAATCTTCCGATTTGATACAACATATAGCAGCATATGCCTTTACAATGTAATCTTGGTATATCTACACAGCTTCAACGTATCAAATCGGCAGGTTTTCATTTCTACAACTGCACAAATCGAATTTAAGTTACTTGACATACAAGGGCTTATAAACCGAAAGCGTGACTTTGCTAAGTTAATAATTTCCGGTTTAAAGACAGGTTTCCAGACCATGTTTTTTAAGTACCATGGTATTACATGCAGAGGTTCGCTGCATATAGCTGCACCTGAAAAACCTTACAATTAGGCAGATTTTGTGAACATTCTCATAAAAAGTAGGATTGAGGTTACATTTTATGCAATAAAGTGAAATCGTAGACATTGTAATTTAATTCGCAAAACCTTCCGATTTGATACAACATGAAGCAGCATAAGCCTTTACAATGTAATCTTAGTATATCTTTACAGCTTCAACGTATCAAATCGGCAGGTTTTCATTTCTGCAACTGCACAAATCGAATCTAAGTTACTTGACATACAAGGGCTTATAAACCGAAAGCGCGACTCTGCTAAGTTAATAATTTTCAGTTTAAAGACAGGTTCCAAAACCATGTTTTTCAAGTACCATGGTTTTACATGCAAAGTTTCGCTGCATATAGTTGCACCTTAAAAACCTTACAATTAGGCAGATTTTGTGAACATTCTCATAAAAAGTCGGATTTAGGTTACAACTGATGCAATTAAGTGGAATCGTAGACATTGTAATTTAATTCGCAAAATCTTCTGATTTAATACAACATATAGCAGCATAGGCCTTTACAATGTAATCTTAGTATATCTACACAGCTTCAACGTATCAAATCGGCAGGTTTTTATTTCTACAACTGCACAAATCGAATTTAAGTTACTTGACATACAAGGGCTTATAAACTGAAAGCGTGACTCTGCTCAGTTAATAATTTCCGGTTTAAAGACAGGTTCCCAGACCATGTTTTTCAAGTACCATGGTTTTACATGCAAAGGTTCGCTGCATATAGTTGCACCTACAAAACCTTACAATTAGGCAGATTATGTGAACATTCTCATAAAAAGTAGGATTTAGGTTACAATTGATGCAATAAAGTGAAATCGTAGACATTTTAATTTAATTCGCAAAATCTTCTGATTTAATACAACATATAGCAGCATAGGCCTTAACAATGTAATCTTAGTATATCTACACAGCTTCAACGTATCAAATCGGCAGGTTTTGATTTCTACAACTGCACAAATCGAATTTAAGTTACTTGACATACAAGGGCTTATAAACCGAAAGCGTGACTCTGCTAAGTTAATAATTTCCGGTTTAAAGACAGGTTCCCAGACCATGTTTTTCAAGTACCATGGTTTTACATGCAAAGGTTCGCTGCATATAGTTGCACCTAAAAAACCTTACAATTAGGCAAATTTTGTGAACATTCTCATAAAAAGTAGGATTTAGGTTACAATTGATAAAATAAAGTGAAATCGTAGACATTGTAATTCAATTCGCAAAACCTTCCGATTTGATACAACATGATGCAGCATAAGCCTTTACAATGTAATCTTAGTATATCTACACAGCTTCAACGTATTAAATCGGCAGGTTTTCATTTCTACAACTGCACAAATCGAATCTAAGTTACTTGACATACAAGGGCTTATAAACCGAAAGCGTGACTCTGCTAAGTTAATAATTTCCAGTTTAAAGACAGGTTCCAAAACTATGTTTTTCAAGTACCATGGTTTTACATTCAAAGTTTTGCTGCATATAGTTGCACCTGAAAAACCTTACAATTAGGCAGATTTTGTAAACATTCTCATAAAAAGTCGGATTTAGGTTACAACTGATGCAATTAAGTGGAATCGTAGACATTGTAATTTAATTCGCAAAATCTTCCGATTTGATACAACATATAGCAGCATATGCCTTTACAATGTAATCTTAGTATATCTACACAGCTTTAACGTATCAAAAGGCAGGTTTTCATTTCTACAACTGCACAAATCGAATTGTAGTTACTTAACATACAAAGGCTTATAAACCGAAAGCGTGAATCTTTTAAGTTAATAAATTCCGGTTTAAAGACAGGTTCCCAGACCATGTTTTTCAAGTACTATGGTTTTACATGCAAAGGTTCGCTGCATATAGTTGCACCTGAAAAACCTTACAATTAGGCAGATTTTGTGAACAATCTCATAAAAAGTAGGATTTAGGTTACAATTGATGCAATAAAGTGTAATCGTAGACATTGTAATTTAATTCGCAAAACCTTCCGATTTGATACAACATGAAGCAGCATAAGCCTTAACAATGTAATCTTAGTATATCTACACAGCTTCAACGTATCAAATCGGCAGGTTTTCATTTCTACAACTGCACAAATCGAATCTAAGTTACTCGACATACAAGGGCTTATGAACCGAAAGCGTGACTCTGCTAAGTTAATAATTTTCAGTTAAAAGACAGGTTCCAAAACCATGTTTTTCAAGTACCATGGTTTTACATGCAAAGGTTCGCTGCATATAGTTGCACCTAAAAAACCTTACAATTAGGCAAATTTTGTGAACATTCTCATAAAAAGTAGGATTTAGGTTACAATTGATAAAATAAAGTGAAATCGTAGACATTGTAATTCAATTCGCAAAACCTTCCGATTTGATACAACATGAAGCAGCATAAGCCTTAACAATGTAATCTTAGTATATCTACACAGCTTCAACGTATCAAATCGGCAGGTTTTCATTTCTACAACTGCACAAATCGAATCTAAGTTACTCGACATACAAGGGCTTATGAACCGAAAGCGTGACTCTGCTAAGTTAATAATTTTCAGTTAAAAGACAGGTTCCAAAACCATGTTTTTCAAGTACCATGGTTTTACATGCAAAGTTTCGCTGCATATAGTTGCACCTGAAAAACCTTACAATTAGGCAGATTTTGTATACATTCTCATAAAAAGTAGGATTTAGGTTACAACTGATGCACTAAAGTAAAATCGTAGACATTGTAATTTAATTCGCAAAATCTTCCGATTTGATACAACATATAGCAGCATAGGCCTTTACAATGTAATCTTAGTATATCTACACAGCTTCAACGTATCAAATCGGCATGTTTTCATTTCTACAACTGCACAAATCAAATTTAAGTTACCTGACATACAAGGGCTTATAAACCTAAAGCGTGACTCTGCTAAGTTAATAATTTTCAGTTTAAAGACAGGTTTCCAGACCATGTTATTCAAGTACTATGGTTTTACATGCAAAGGTTTGCTGCATATAGTTGCACCTTAAAAAATCCTACAATTAGGCAGATTTTGTAAACATTTTTATAAAAAGTAGGATTTAAGTTACAATTGATGCAATATAGTGAAATTGTAGACATTGTTATTTAATTTGCAAAACCTTCCGATTTGATACAACATGAAGCAGCATAAGCCTTTACAATGTAATCTTAGTATATCTACACAGCTTTAACGTATCAAATGGGCACACCTAAACCATGATCTGATCTGATCTAATATGATCTGATCTGATTTGTCAAAAATGGCTCAAAACAAGAGTGGCAGATCACGCAGAGCATTTTGACAGCATTTTCGTTACTTTACAAAACAAAATGATCTGATGCATTACTTAGCTATTGCATATACATAGCTTCATGATCTGATGATCTGACGTATCCCCCTTGCATTGCATGTACATACCTTTATGATCTGATGATCTGACGAACCCCCCTGCATTTCATGTACATACTAATATGATCTGATGATCTGATACATGGTAATACATGGACTGCTGCGTTCTGTTCTGGTTGAAGTTAAACGCTAGACTCTAGAACTGTGCGCACGCAGGCTGCGTGCATAAATAAACTAACTTCATTTACAAATTCAAAGATCAAAACAATTTAAGGCAGACCCAAGGTAAAAATAATACCGCTTAAATTTAAACTTCCTATACTTATAAAGAATTCATAATTTAAATTAGGACAATGTAATTCCCTATCATTCTTCTATCACTCCTACTACTCTGCTATGTTGCCGTTCTGCTCCTACTACTTTCTTGATTTCCCTAACCTACTGGCGGGTCTTCAAAACAAACACCTTCCTACCATTCTATAAAATTCCTCTGGAGTTTTCATACCTTTCCTACAACCTCTAAACTATGGACTTTCCAATTTTATGATTTATTTTTATCCCAAAACTGACGTATGATAATCAGGATGATCCTACTATTATTTAAAATGAAACTTAAAGCTTTAAAAAATTATGCTATCAAGACAAATACTAATATTTGCTAATATAACTAATATTATCCTACTAAACCCAATTTAAACGCGGATTGCATATATTTTTGTACTATGTCCAGTAAAATTAAAAATAGCAGATAAACCCCTAATTACTTTTCCCGTAATCATTTCATATATATGGACTGTATTTTCCTACTACTCCGTAATTAGTGTGTATGGTCAGTATTTTCCTACTACCCCTGCAATTACATATTGCGAATAGCTTTTATCTGCCTACTACCTCTGTAATTAATTCGTATAGTCGGCATTTCGCTACCACCCCCATAATTAATGCAAATAGTCGGAGTTTACCTACTACCCCCGTAATTAATCTATATAGTCGGAGTTTTGCTATTTCACCTGTAGTTTTTGCATATAGCTGGTACTTTCCTATTATCTCTGTAATTAATACTTAACGTCGGCATTTTCCAACCACCGCAAGAATATATGTGTATGGTCAGTATTTTCCTGCTAACCCCGTAATTATTGCGTATACTTGGCTAGTATTTTTCTATGACACCCCAAAACAAAATAATTGCGTATTGTAAATAGTTATCTACACCCCTGCAGTTGTTGCGTATAGCAGACATTTTTGGTAAGCAGACTATTCCTACCACCCGGACTTTTCCTACCTGGGCTTTTCCTACCAAGATTTTGCCTACCTGGACTTTTGCTACCCACGACCACACGTACGATTTTTTCTACCCATTCTCATGACTAATGTAGAAATATAAAATAAAAAGAAAGTACAACTATTTATGAGCCATGAGTGTATTGTAATAACACGGCAGTTTCATTCGAGTTCATTAAATTATTACTAATCATAATGAATACTTAATTGTAAATAAGTTTTAATAAATATTGACGACGATTATTTACATTTAATTATGCTAATTCACGTAAACTTTCTAACATTAAAACTGAAACAGATGGTGTAAGATAACATTCAAAAGTATTACATATAACCTGCATGAACTGATAATGTTAGTCGGTATTTTTCTACTACTCGAGTTCTAGAATTAATATATATGACAATTTGCAGTTTCCTACCTTTCCTGATTATACCCTCCAAACCCTCTGAAGTATAATTATGAATATAGAAAAATACTTACTTGTTAATTATAAGGCTATTAAGAGAACATGCATGTTATACATTATTAATAGCGGTATAAGGAAGATAGCAAATATACGCATTAGGTACCGTATATTCTACAATAATGCGCGGGTCTGTAATTGTACGCGGGTCTGCGAGGTCTCAGTTTGAATAATACGCGGGTCTTTTTAACACAGTATTAAATGGTCTGCAATTTTACGTGGGTATTTGATAGTACGCGGGTCTAAGAGGTCTAAATTTGAATAGTACGCAGGGCGTACTATTATAGAATATACGGTACGTCATAAGGAGGTGGTTAAAATTGCTAAAAGCATGAGTGTGATTTCCGGGTTGTAGGATTATTTCAACCGGACTTTTCCTACCCGGATTTTTCCTACCCAGACTTTTCCTACCCACGACCAAACCTAGGACTTTTCCTACCCATGTACAAAAAAAGAAATTACACATCGCGCAAAGATAAACCCACAAAATAAAACGTTATTATATCTTTTGCTGATCTTTCGTCCTTTATCAATTCGTGTAGATTATATGTAATACTTTTGAGTGTTGTCTTACGCCATATTTTTCAGTTTTAATAATAGGGATAGTTTACGTGAATCAACATAGGTAATTATTTAAAGACAATAGTCGATAGTATTTATAAGAACTTATTCACAATTAAGTATTTATTCTAATTAGTAATAATTTAATATACTCGTTAGAAACTGCCGTGTTATTACGGTACACTCATAAATAGTAATAGTTGTTTTTTGTTTCCTGGTCATGGCTAAGAAAAGTCCGGGTAGGAAAAGTCCGTTTACCGATTTCCGAGAATGGGTTAGGAAAGCCTAAATCGCGTTAACTTGTTTATCCAACGATTATTATTGCTCTTCCACGTGACAAATTTTTGATTTTCATAATTTTTAATCTAGTATATTATTTAGAGACACCATGTGCTTACTTACTTTGTTTGGCAGAAAATTAAAAAAAAATTATTATCTATATTAGTTTTTGATATTAGCCGTTCTAGCAAAATGAATGAATAAATATAAGTAGGGGTGTGGTGTTTATGAAATGACAGACTTTGTCAGATACTGAGGACTGTTTCGCAGTGTAAGGCATAAACCACCTACAGTATTCGCGAAACAACATTTATACACATTTCAAAATTTAAGGTTTTCTTGAGGGGAAACCCAGAGCGTCAAAGATCAGGATGGGACTGTGCCAGAGGGTCAAAGGCCTCAACACAGACTAGCTGTTCTCAATCTGTTAAACCATGCTTGCTTAACATTCATTACACAATATAAAAGTGTGTAATCTTGATTTATTGGTACGCTTCAACAATATTTTGTGTGAAATTATATTCAGTTGTAGGTCATTTTCCATCCGCACAATTTCCTTCCGGAAATTTTCTCCCCCGAACATTTTCCTCTCAGGACATTACCCTCCCGGACATTATCCTCCTAAAGCATACCAAGGACATTTTCCCCCCAGTATAAAAATGACATCTGTCAAGAAATTAGGTACTTCGATGTTTCGACGAGTGTTTCTTTCCACAAAATTTATGCGTTCGAAGATATTCCAAAAAAGGCTGCATGGTAATCGGCAGTATGGGGGGTTCGAATCGGCAGTGAATTAACGCGTATCTTATCGGCAGTACAGTGTTTGCGGCAATGGGTAGTGTAAATTAAATGTACACAATAGGCAGTATGAATTTTGAAATTGAACTTTTATTTTGACTAAATATTTTGGTAACTTAGTTGTCATATTTAATGAAAAGTAATGAATTAACATGAAAAAAAATAGACTCGCATTTGTAGGTCTTCCGTTTTTCCTTCGTTGTACATCAATCCTCGCAACTTTCACTGCCAACGAAAAATCAATTAGGTTCTTCTTAGCTGCGTGATGGGACCCTTGCCCTATTTTCGATAGCAATAGGGTTAGGGCAGGGCCACTATCGACGATTTTCAAAAATTTTGGATAGGGATAGGGCTAGCGATAGTTTTTTATTGCCAGATTTCTTTTAGGGCAGGGGTAGCGATAGTTCCATCCAATGGGTTTTTAAGGTAGGGCAGGAGGTGACAGTTAGTTTCAATACTGCCAATAACCGCAAAATAAAGAGCAATTTTGTGAGTTTATTTACAATATTCGACTATACTGCCAATACACTTACGCATAATTAACTTCCAGGTTACTGCGGATAGCCTTTTTGGGACTGCCCATCACCTTTATGCCTTCCAAAAAGTATGCGTTCATAACTAACTAAAGAACTAAAATGCATCTTTTCTTAAGGTTTATGAAGCAATAGCTAATAGTTTAGCATTTTATTGAATAAGTAATTGTTAATTGAATTCTACTATTCTTGCGTCGTACTTTAGATTACAAATTTTCATGAGATCGTTTACGAGTACATATATAAATTTTGTGGATCGATACACTAGTTTATTTAAGTGGAGCTATTTTAATACTGTGAGGGAAATGACTTCGGTAATGAGTTGAATTTTAATAATGACTAATAATGACTGAATTTTAATATTTTTTTTCCTTATTGAGGTTTTTTTTTCTTAAATTTTTAAATCCGATAATTTATCAGAATCTCTACATTATTTATGTCTCAAAATTCAAAATATATTGCTTATTCTAAATACTGGTGCGTGGGTTTCCTCATCCTTGTGGAGGAGTTTGGTAAATTAGCTTTGACGTCGCCCGGTCGTCGAACAACGTCCGGCGGCTTTGGCTGCTGTTGATATTGTACCAATCTAATATAATCCAAACTACACTTGTATCTTAATTTTTAATAAGAATTCTGTTTTCTAACCTTAATCTAAGAATATAAGCATTATTAATGTCTGCTATCTTTGGTACCTTCTTACCGATTGTTATCTGTTTGAATCTAACTATCATATGGTGTCTGTATCACGTATGCTTCAAGACAATAAATCATTATTATTATGAGTTGGGAGGAAAATGTCCGGGAGGAAATTGTCCGAGGGGGGAAATGTTAGGGAGGAAAATGTCCGTTCAGCATTATTTTCACTGGCAGTTTTAGTGGAGGTACCCGATGGGCGTCACTGTAGAGTCGTAGGGTTAATTTAATTTTAAGAAAAGTACTAAATTAAAAAGAAATTACTCTTACGCATTACTTGTGCCGAAAGTAGGGCAATTCCGTAATTTATTACGGGGGTAAAATGAAAATTCCGACAGCACATTAACTACGGGGGTGGTAGGAAAATGCCGACTTTATGCATTAATGACGGGTATGAAAATGCAAACTATGCGTATTATTTACAGGACGTAGAAAAATACCAGAGCTGGTATAGTATAAAGCAGTCATATAGTAGGTATATATGTAGTAGCTCCACACGAAATTTTTACAGAGGAGTAGGAAAATACTAACCTGATTCATTAATGACGGGGTACCGGGGTAGTAGGAAAATACTGTGAGAATTTGAATATAGGGCGATGTGTCTATGCAAAATTGTATTTCCTGGAATGCAGATTATTTCTTGAATGTAAATAGAAGCTACGATAATAATATTTTAAAATTAATTCAATGAAGTATCGTTATTCAAGTTGATGTCACATAAAGCAGGCCGTTTATTAAAAATTAAATTTTACTCCGTAAAAAACAAATAGGATAAATTATTGGTGTACCTATTACATTAAGCATGATTACTAGCAAACAAAATTGCTTTTTAAAATCATGTGACCAAAGTAACATATTATTATGTCATCGTCCTGCAAGACACAAAAATAAATGCATGACAAGAGAATCTATTGATTTTATTTTGTTTTTATTCATCTTTTAATTTATATACGTTTCATTCCCATCAAACACCGAAGTTTGGCCCTGGTTAGGTTAAGCATAGGGAGGTCTGGCGAAGCTGGACTTAGGGAAATGTGGGTTGAATAAGCCTGTTCCAGAGCGGGGTTAACATCGGGAAGTCTGGCAAAGTGAACTCAGGAGAAAATCGGTCGTACAGATCTGCCCCAGGGCTTAGTTAACATAGGCAGGTCTGGCAAAGCTGAACTAGGGGAATGGTCAGTTGCAAAGGTTTGTCCCAGATCGGGGTTAACACTGGGAAGTCTGGGCTAGCACGCGGTCAGGAAAAAATCCTCCTTCCCGTGGTTTGCCCATTGCAGCCGTTAAATAAGTCGCATCACACGGTTAAAAGGCACGCTGCTTTCTGTTCTTCAGCTCAGTGCAGCCCACAACTTCAGTTTTAGCATGAAGCGGGGTGGAAAAAGTCAAAGTGAAGTTTGTTACTGGTTCTTTAGTTTAAATTCGAGTTTATTGTTTTCTATATTTCCTAAACTCGAAATTAAGTAGTATAAAAGTGTAAGTATTGTGAATTATTAACTTTAACGTTGTGTTTAGCTTACTGTGTCTCAATTGGAGCTGGAGTTGTTGACGATGAGCTCTTACAATATAATTTGACTGTGTAATATTATTATCAGCTCAAGCAGAGATGACTAACCATAAATTGCGAAGTGTTGCCTCTGTCTAGCATTTTAGTTACATTTTTATTAGACTTGGGGACGAATTCGAGTTGGGATACTGTCATAATCGTCATTTCTTCGTCAAAGTTGCACTGTGATTAGGCACCTCAGTAATATCTTCTAACATGTAGAGTACTACCTAAAAATTATGTGCCAAGTAAAATCACAACTCAAAGTAACTTTTTCGTTTTGTGTAAAATACGACGTTAGCTGAAGCTTGCATTTCAATATAACACTTGCGAGATTATAAAAGTGTAGTTTATAAATGGTGATCAATGAGTAGAATGATTGGATGATGACACTTATGTAATTAATGAATGCATTTAAAGAATGTTCAATTATGAAATAATATGCAGTAAATGTAGTTAGTAGTAGCAGAGGCGCAACTGCGGCAGTATTTCTAGCTTCCTCATTTTGCCCAGACCTGGTCCGGACCAGGGTCAGACCAGCCTATAGTTACTAGGGCCTTGGCTAGGCCCTAGCTGCGCCGTAGTTTTCAAATGAACCTTAGGCCATTGCATCCCCGGACGTCAAAACCTTGCCTTGGCCAGACAATTCCAACTAAGCTGGGCCAGGCCAGATCCTCACCTTTTGTGTTTAATGGGTTATTACTCAATAAAACTAATTTATTACTAGTAACTAAAGTTGTTATTTAATCAAGTATTTCAAAATACAACACACGTACTAATTTTAACAATAAAAAAACGCTACAATAATAAATATTATAGGAGTCAGAAATGACAAACAGACAAACAATGCTTTTGAATAGGCTATCGTGTTAATATATAATTTAATTTAAAACAACTAGAGACTTTGACAAAAAATTAGAATAAGGATCAAACTAAACAATTAAGTTATTCATTTTATTACAGGAATCAAACATGTTAGTCAATAACTAGTAAGATCAATCTGAAAACGCAGCAGAACTGCAGACAATAGAAACTAATTTAAATTGGAAATTATTTTTTAGTATAGGCAGTTTAAATTTAAGCGGTATTATTTTTACCTTGGGTCTGCCTTAAATTGTTTTGATCTTTGAATTTGTAAATGAAGTTAGTTTATTTATGCACGCAGCCTGCGTGCGCACAGTTCTAGAGTCTAGCGTTTAACTTCAACCAGAACAGAACGCAGCAGTCCATGTATTACCATGTATCAGATCATCAGATCATATTAGTATGTACATGAAATGCAGGGGGGTTCGTCAGATCATCAGATCATAAAGGTATGTACATGCAATGCAAGGGGGATACGTCAGATCATCAGATCATGAAGCTATGTATATGCAATAGCTAAGTAATGCATCAGATCATTTTGTTTTGTAAAGTAACGAAAATGCTGTCAAAATGCTCTGCGTGATCTGCCACTCTTGTTTTGAGCCATTTTTGACAAATCAGATCAGATCATATTAGATCAGATCAGATCATGGTTTAGGTGTGCCCTATCAAATCGGCAGGTTCTCATTTCTACAACTGCACAAATTGAATCTAAGTTACTTGACATACAAGGGCTTATAAACCGAAAGCGTGACTCTGCTAAGGTAATAATTTCCAGTTTTAAGACAGGTTCCAAAACCATGTTTTTCAAGTACCATGGATTTACATGCAAAGTTTTGCTGCATATAGTTGCACCTAAAAAACCTTACAATTAGGCAGATTTTGTGAACATTCTTATAAAAAGTCGGATTAACGTTACAACTGATGCAATAAAGTGGAATCGTAGACATTGTAATTTAATTCGCAAAATCTTCCGATTTGATACAACATATAGCAGCATAGGCCTTTACAATGTAATCGTAGTATATCTACACAGCTTCAACGTATCAAATCGGCAGGTTTTCATATCTACAACTGCACAAATCAAATTTAAGTAACTTGACATACAAGGGCTCATAAACCGAAAGCGTGACTCTGCTAAGTTAATAATTTCCGGTTTAAAGACAGGTTCCCAGACCATGTTTTTTAAGTACCATGGTTTTACATGCAAAGGTTCGCTGCATATAGTTGCACCTGAAAAACCTTACAATTAGGCAGATTTTGTGAACATTCTCATAGAAAGTAGGATTGAGGTTACAATTGATGCAATCAAGTGAAATCGTAGACATTGTAATTTATTTCGCAAAACCTTCCGATTTGATACAACATGAAGCAGCATAAGCCTTCACAATGTAATCTTAGTATATCTACACAGCTTCTAAGTATCATATCGGCAGGTTTTCATTTCTACAACTGCACAAATCGAATCTAAGTTACTTGACATACAAGGGTTTATAAACCGAAAGCGTGACTATGCTAAGTTAATAATTTCTAGTTCAAAGACAGGTTCCAAAACCATGTTTTTCAAGTACCATGGTTTTACATGCAAAGTTTCGCTGCTTATAGTTGCACCTGAAAAACCTCACAATTAGGCAGATTTTGTGAACATTCTCATAAAAAGTCGGATTAAGGTTACAACTGATGCAATAAAGTGGAATCGTAGACATTGTAATTTAATTCGCAAAATCTTCCCAATTGATACAACATATAGCAGCATAGGCCTTCACAATGTAATCTTAGTATATCTACACAGCTTCAACGTATCAAATCGGCAGGTTTGCATTTCTACAACTGCACAAATCAAATTTAAGTTACTTGACATACAAGGGCTCATAAACAGAAAGCGTGACTCTGCTAAGTTAATAATTTCCGGTTTAAAGACAGGTTCCAAAGACCATGTTTTTTAAGTACCATAGTTTTACATGCAAAGGTTCGCTGCATATAGTTGCACCTGAAAAACCTTACAATTAGGCAGATTTTGTGAACATTCTCATAAAAAGTAGGATTGAGGTTACAATTGATGCAATCAAGTGAAATCGTCGACATTGTAATTTAATTCGCAAAACCTTCCGATTTGATACAACATGAAGCAGCATAAGCCTTCACAATGTAATCTTAGTATATCTACACAGCTTCTAAGTATCATATCGGCAGGTTTTCATTTCTACAACTGCACAAATCGAATCTAAGTTACTTGACATACAAGGGTTTATAAACCGAAAGCGTGACTATGCTAAGTTAATAATTTCTAGTTCAAAGACAGGTTCCAAAACCATGTTTTTCAAGTACCATGGTTTTACATGCAAAGTTTCGCTGCTTATAGTTGCACCTGAAAAACCTCACAATTAGGCAGATTTTGTGAACATTCTCATAAAAAGTCGGATTAAGGTTACAACTGATGCAATAAAGTGGAATCGTAGACATTGTAATTTAATTCGCAAAATCTTCCCAATTGATACAACATATAGCAGCATAGGCCTTCACAATGTAATCTTAGTATATCTACACAGCTTCAACGTATCAAATCGGCAGGTTTGCATTTCTACAACTGCACAAATCAAATTTAAGTTACTTGACATACAAGGGCTTATAAACCGAAAGCGTGACTCTGCTAAGTTAATAATTTCCAGTTTAAAGACAGGTTTCCAGACCATGTTTTTCAAGTACCATGGTTTTACATGCAAAGGTTTGCTGCATACAGTTGCACCTGAAAAACCTTACAATTAGGCAGATTTTGTAAACATTCTCATAAAAAGTAGGATTTAGGTTACAACTGATGCAATACAGTGAAATCGTAGACATTGTGATTTAATTCGCAAAACCTTCCGATTTGATACAACATGAAGCAGCATAAGCCTTTACAATGTAATCTTAGTATATCTACACAGCTTCAACGTATCAAATCGGCAGGTTTTTATTTGTACAACTGCACAAATCGAATCTAAATTACTTGACATACAAGGGCCTATAAACCGAAAGCGTGACTCTGCTAAGTTAATAATTTCCAGTTTAAAGACAGGTTCCCAGACCATGTTTTTCAAGTACCATGGTTTTACATGCAAAGGTTCGCTGCATATAGTTGCACCTGAAAAACCTTACAATTAGGCAGATTTTGTGAACATTCTCATAAAAAGTCGGATTTAGGTTACAACTGATGCAATAAAGTGGAATCGTAGACATTGTAATTTAATTTGCAAAATCTTCCGATTTGATACAACATAAAGCAGCATAAGCCTTTACAATGTAATCTTAGTATATCTACACAGCTTCAACGTATTAATTCGGCAGGTTTTTATTTTTACAACTGCACAAATCGAATCTAAGTTACTTGACATACAAGGGCTTATAAACTGAAAGCGTGACTCTGTTAAAATAATAATTTCCGCGTAAAGACAGGTTCCGAGACCATGTTTTTCAATTACGATGGTTTTTCATGCAAAGTTTTGCTGCATATAGTTGCACCTGAAAAATCCTACAATTAGGCAGAGTTTGTGAACATTCTCATAAAAAGTCGGATTTAGGTTACAACTAGTGCAATAAAGTAAAATCGTAGACATTGTAATTGAATTCGCAAAATCTTTCGATTTAATACAACATATAGCAGCATAAGCCTTTACAATGTAATCTTAGTATATCTACACATCTTCATCGTATTAAATCGGCGGGTTTTCATTTCTACAACTGCACAAATCAAATCTAAGTTACTTGACATACAAGGGCTTATAAATCGAAAGCGTGACTCTGCTAAGTTAATAATTTCCAGTTTGAAGACAGGTTTCAAAACCATGTTTTTGAAGTACCATGGTTTTACATGCAAAGTTTCGCTGCATAAAGTTGAACCTAAAAAACCTTACAATTAGGCAGATTTTGTGAACATTCTCATAAAAAGTCGGATTTAGGTTACAACTGATGCAATAAAGTGGAATCGTAGACATTGTAATTTAATTCGCAAAACCTTCCGATTTGATACAACATGAAGCAGCATAAGCCTTTACAATGTAATCTTAGTATATCTACACAGCTTCAACGTATGAATTCGGCAGGTTTTTATTTTCACAACTGCACAAATCGAATCTAAGTTTCTTGACATACAAGGGCCTTTAAACTGAAAGCGTGACTCTGCTAAGTTAATAATTTCCGGTTTAAAGACAGGTTCTGAAACCATGTTTTTGAAGTACCATGGTTTTACATGCAAAGTTTTGCTGCATATAGTTGCACCTGAATAACCTTACAATTAGGCAGATTTTGTGAACATTCTCATAAAAAGTAGGATTTAGGTTACAACTGATGCAATAAAGTGGAATCGTAGACATTGTAATTTTATTCGCAAAATCTTCCGATTTGATACAACATATAGCAGCATAGGCCTTTACAATGTAATCTTAGTATATCTACACAGCTTCAACGTATTAAATCAACAGGTTTTCATTTCTTCAACTGCACAAATCGAATTTAAGTTACTTGACATACAAGGGCTTAAAAACTGAAAGCGTGACTCTGCTAAGTTAATAATTTTGGGTTTAAAGACAGGTTCCCAGACTATGTTTTTCAAGTACCATGGTATTACATGCAGAGGTTCGCTGCATATAGTTGCACCTGAAAAACCTTACAATTAGGCAGATTTTGTGAACATTCTCATAAAAAGTAGGATTTAGGTTACAATTGATGCAATAAAGTGAAATCGTAGACATTGTAATTTAATTCGCAAAACCTTCCGATTTGATACAACATAAAGCAGCATAAGCCTTTACAATGTAATCTTAGTATATCTACACAGCTTCAACGTATTAATTCGGCAGGTTTTTATTTTTACAACTGCACAAATCGAATCTAAGTTACTTGACATACAAGGGCTTATAAACTGAAAGCGTGACTCTGTTAAAATAATAATTTCCGCGTAAAGACAGGTTCCGAGACCATGTTTTTCAATTACGATGGTTTTTCATGCAAAGTTTTGCTGCATATAGTTGCACCTGAAAAATCCTACAATTAGGCAGAGTTTGTGAACATTCTCATAAAAAGTCGGATTTAGGTTACAACTAGTGCAATAAAGTAAAATCGTAGACATTGTAATTGAATTCGCAAAATCTTTCGATTTAATACAACATATAGCAGCATAAGCCTTTACAATGTAATCTTAGTATATCTACACATCTTCATCGTATTAAATCGGCGGGTTTTCATTTCTACAACTGCACAAATCAAATCTAAGTTACTTGACATACAAGGGCTTATAAATCGAAAGCGTGACTCTGCTAAGTTAATAATTTCCAGTTTGAAGACAGGTTCCAAAACCATGTTTTTGAAGTACCATGGTTTTACATGCAAAGTTTCGCTGCATAAAGTTGCACCTAAAAAACCTTACAATTAGGCAGATTTTGTGAACATTCTCATAAAAAGTCGGATTTAGGTTACAACTGATGCAATAAAGTGGAATCGTAGACATTGTAATTTAATTCGCAAAACCTTCCGATTTGATACAACATGAAGCAGCATAAGCCTTTACAATGTAATCTTAGTATATCTACACAGCTTCAACGTATGAATTCGGCAGGTTTTTATTTTCACAACTGCACAAATCGAATCTAAGTTTCTTGACATACAAGGGCTGATAAACTGGAAGCGTGACTCTGTTAAAATAATAATTTCCGGTTTAAAGACAGGTTCTGAAACCATGTTTTTTAAGTACCATGGTTTTACATGCAAAGTTTTGCTGCATATAGTTGCACCTGAATAACCTTACAATTAGGCAGATTTTGTAAACATTCTCATAAAAAGTAGGATTTAGGTTACAACTGATGCAATAAAGTGGAATCGTAGACATTGTAATTTTATTCGCAAAATCTTCCGATTTGATACAACATATAGCAGCATAGGCCTTTACAATGTAATCTTAGTATATCTACACAGCTTCAACGTATCAAATCGGCAGGTTTTCATTTCTTTAACTGCACAAATCGAATTTAAGTTACTTGACATACAAGGGCTTAAAAACTGAAAGCGTGACTCTGCTAAGTTAATAATTTTGGGTTTAAAGACAGGTTCCCAGACTATGTTTTTCAAGTACCATGGTATTACATGCAGAGGTTCGCTGCATATAGTTGCACCTGAAAAACCTTACAATTAGGCAGATTTTGTGAACATTCTCATAAAAGTAGGATTTAGGTTACAATTGATGCAATAAAGTGAAATCGTAGACATTGTAATTTAATTCGCAAAACCTTCCGATTTGATACAACATAAAGCAGCATAAGCCTTTACAATGTAATCTTAGTATATCTACACAGCTTCAACGTATTAATTCGGCAGGTTTTCATTTTTACAACTGCACAAATCGAATCTAAGTTACTTGACATACAAGGGCCTTTAAACTGAAAGCGTGACTCTGCTAAGTTAATAATTTCCGGTTTAAAGACAGGTTTCCAGACCATGTTTTTTAAGTACCATGGTTTTACATGCAAAGGTTTGCTGCATACAGTTGCACCTGAAAAACCTTACAATTAGGCAGATTTTGTGAACATTCTCATAAAAAGTAGGATTTAGGTTACAACTGATGCAATACAGTGAAATCGTAGACATTGTGATTTAATTCGCAAAACCTTCCGATTTGATACAACATGAAGCAGCATAAGCCTTTACAATGTAATCTTAGTATATTATTACAGCTTCAACGTATCAAATCGGCAGGTTTTTATTTGTACAACTGCACAAATCGAATCTAAGTTACTTGACATACAAGGGCTTATAAACCGAAAGCGTGACTCTGCTAAGTTAATAATTTCCAGTTTGAAGACAGGTTCCCAGACCATGTTTTTCAAGTACCATGGTTTTACATGCAAAGGTTCGCTGCATATAGTTGCACCTGAAAAACCTTACAATTAGGCAGATTTTGTGAACATTCTCATAAAAAGTCGGATTTAGGTTACAACTGATGCAATAAAGTGGAATCGTAGACATTGTAATTTAATTCGCAAAATCTTCCGATTTGATACAACATAAAGCAGCATAAGCCTTTACAATGTAATCTTAGTATATCTACACAGCTTCAACGTATTAATTCGGCAGGTTTTTATTTTTACAACTGCACAAATCGAATCTAAGTTACTTGACATACAAGGGCTTATAAACTGAAAGCGTGACTCTGTTAAAATAATATTTTCCGCGTAAAGACAGGTTCCGAGACCATGTTTTTCAATTACGATGGTTTTTCATGCAAAGTTCTGCTGCATATAGTTGCACCTGAAAAATCCTACAATTAGGCAGAGTTTGTGAACATTCTCATAAAAAGTCGGATTTAGGTTACAACTAGTGCAATAAAGTAAAATCGTAGACATTGTAATTGAATTCGCAAAATCTTTCGATTTAATACAACATATAGCAGCATAAGCCTTTACAATGTAATCTTAGTATATCTACACAGCTTCAACGTATCAAATCGGCAGGTTTTTATTTCTACAACTGCACAAATCGAATCTAAGTTACTTGACATACCAGGGCTCATAAACCGAAAGCGTGACTCTGCTAAATTAATAATTTGTAGTTTAAAGACAGGTTCCAAAACCATGTTTTTCAAGTACCATGGTTTTACATGCAAAGTTTCGCTGCATATAGTTGCACCTGAAAAACCTTACAATTAGGCAGATTTTGTGAACATTCTCATAAAAAGTCGGATTTAGGTTACAACTGATGCAATAAAGTGGAATCGTAGACATTGTAATTTAATTCGCAAAATCTTCCGATTTGATACAACATATAGCAGCATAGGCCTTTACAATGTAATCTTAGTATATCTACACAGCTATAACGTATCAAATCGGCAGGTTTTTATTTTAACAACTGCACAAATCGAATCTAAGTTACTTGACATACCAGGGCTAATAAACTGAAAGCGTGACTCTGTTAAAATAATATTTTCCGCGTAAAGACAGGTTCCGAGACCATGTTTTTCAATTACGATGGTTTTTCATGCAAAGTTCTGCTGCATATAGTTGCACCTGAAAAATCCTACAATTAGGCAGAGTTTGTGAACATTCTCATAAAAAGTCGGATTTAGGTTACAACTAGTGCAATAAAGTAAAATCGTAGACATTGTAATTGAATTCGCAAAATCTTTCGATTTAATACAACATATAGCAGCATAAGCCTTTACAATGTAATCTTAGTATATCTACACAGCTTCAACGTATCAAATCGGCAGGTTTTTATTTCTACAACTGCACAAATCGAATCTAAGTTACTTGACATACCAGGGCTCATAAACCGAAAGCGTGACTCTGCTAAATTAATAATTTGTAGTTTAAAGACAGGTTCCAAAACCATGTTTTTCAAGTACCATGGTTTTACATGCAAAGTTTCGCTGCATATAGTTGCACCTGAAAAACCTTACAATTAGGCAGATTTTGTGAACATTCTCATAAAAAGTCGGATTTAGGTTACAACTGATGCAATAAAGTGGAATCGTAGACATTGTAATTTAATTCGCAAAATCTTCCGATTTGATACAACATATAGCAGCATAGGCCTTTACAATGTAATCTTAGTATATCTACACAGCTATAACGTATCAAATCGGCAGGTTTTTATTTTAACAACTGCACAAATCGAATCTAAGTTACTTGACATACCAGGGCTAATAAACCGAAAGCGTGACTCTACTAAGTTAATAATTTGTAGTTTAAAGACAGGTTCCAAAACCATGTTTTTCAAGTACCATGGTTTTACATGCAAAGTTTCGCTGCATATAGTTGCACCTGAAAAACCTTACAATTAGGCAGATTTTGTGAACATTCTCATAAAAAGTCGGATTTGGGTTTCAACTGATGCAATGAAGTGGAATCGTAGACATTGTAATTTAACTCGCAAAACCTTTTGATTTGATACAACATTAAGCAGCATAAGCCTTTACAATGTAATTTTAGTATATCTACACAGCTTCAACGTATCAAATCGGCAGGTTTTTATTTCTACAACTGCACAAATCAAATCTAAGTTACTTGACATACAAGTGCTTATAAACCGAAAGCGTAACTCTGCTAAGTTAATAATTTCCAGTTTAAAGACAGGTTCCAAAACCATGTTTTTCAAGTACCATGGTTTTACATGCAAAGTTTCGCTGCATATAGTTGCACCTGAAAAACCTTACAATTAGGCAGATTTTGTGAACATTCTCATAAAAAGTAGGATTTAGGTTACAATTGATGCATTAAAGTGAAATCGTAGACATTGTAATTTAATTCGCAAAACCTTCCAAATTGATACAACATGAAGCAGCATAAGCCTTTACAATGTAATCTTAGTATATCTACACAGCTTCAACGTATCAGATCGGCAGGTTTTCATTTCTACAACTGCACAAATCGAATCTAAGTTACTTGACATACAAGGGCTTATAAACCGAAAGCTTGACTCTGCTGAGTTAATAATTTCCAGTTTAAAGACAGGTTCCAAAACCATGTTTTTTAAGTACCATAGTTTTACATGCAAAGGTTCGCTGCATATAGTTGCACCTGAAAAACCTTACAATCAGGCAGATTTTGTGAACATTCTCATAAAACGTCAGATTTAGGTTACAATTGATGCAATAAAGTGAAATCGTAGACATTGTAATTTAATTCGCAAAACCTTCCGATTTGATACAACATGAAGCAGCATAAGCCTTTACAATGTAATCTTAGTATATCTACACAGCTTTAACGTATCAAATCGGCAGGTTTTTATTTCTACAACTGCACAAATCAAATCTAAGTTACTTGACATACAAGGGCCTATAAACCGAAAGCGTGAATCTGCTAAGTTAATAATTTTCAGTTTAAAGACAGGTTCTAAAACCATGTTTTTCAAGTACCATGGTTTTACATGCAAAGTTTCGCTGCATATAGTTGCACCTAAAAAACCTTACAATTAGGCAGATTTTGTAAACATTCTCATAAAAAGTCGGATTTAGGTTACAACTGATGCAATAAAGTGGAATCGTAGACATTGTAATTTAATTCGCAAAATCTTCCGATTTGATACAACATATAGCAGCATAGGCCTTTACAATGTAATCTTAGTATATCTACACAGCTTCAACGTATCAAATCGGCAGGTTTTCATTTCTACAACTGCACAAATCGAATTTAAGTTACTTGACAAACAAGGGCTTATAAACCGAAAGCGTGACTCTGCTCAGTTAATAATTTCCGGTTTAAAGACAGGTTTCCAGACTATGTTTTTCAAGTACCATGGTATTACATGCAAAGTTTTGCTGCATATAGTTGCACCTGAAAAACCTTACAATTAGGCAGATTTTGTGAACATTCTCATAAAAAGTCGGATTTAGGTTACAAGTGATGCAATAAAGTGGAATCGTAGACATTGTGATTTAATTCGCAAAATCTTCCGAGTTGATACAACATATAGCAGCATAGGCCTTTACAATGTCATCTTAGTATATCTACACAGCTTCAACGTATCAAATCGGCAGGTTTTTATTTCTACAACTGCACAAATCGAATCTAAGGTACTTGACATACAAGGGCCTATAAACCAAAAGCGTAACTCTGCTAAGTTAATAATTTCCAGTTTAAAGACAGGTTCCAAAACCATGTTTTTCAAGTACCATGGTTTTACATGCAAAGTTTCGCTGCATATAGTTGCACCTGAAAAACCTTACAATTAGGCAGATTTTGTGAACATTCTCATAAAAAGTAGGATTTAGGTTACAATTGATGCAATAAAGTGAAATCGTAGACATTGTAATTTAATTCGCAAAACCTTCTAAATTGATACAACATGAAGCAGCATAAGCCTTTACAATGTAATCTTAGTATATCTACACAGCTTCAACGTATCAAATGGGCAGGTTTTTATTTCTACAACTGCACAAATCGAATCTAAGTTACTTGACATACAAGGGCTTATAAACCGAAAGCGTGACGCTGCTGAGTTAATAATTTCCAGTTTAAAGACAGGTTCCAAAACCATGTTTTTTAAGTACCATGGTTTTACATGCAAAGGTTCGCTGCATATAGTTGCACCTGAAAAACCTTACAATCAGGCAGATTTTGTGAACATTCTCATAAAAAGTCGGATTTAGGTTACAATTGATGCAATAAAGTGAAATCGTAGACATTGTAATTTAATTCGCAAAACCTTCCGATTTATTACAACATGAAGCAGCATAAGCCTTTACAATGTAATGTTAGTATATCTACACAGCTTTAACGTATCAAATCGGCAGGTTTTCATTTCTACAACTGCACAAATCGAATTTAAGTTACTTGACATACAAGGGCTTATAAACCGAAAGCGTGACTCTGCTAAGTTAATAATTTTCGGTTTAAAGACAGGTTTCCAGACTATGTTTTTCAAGTACCATGGTTTTACATGCAAAGGTTCGCTGCATATAGTTGCACCTGAAAAATCTTACAATTAGGCAGATTTTGTAAACATTCTCATAAAAAGTAGGATTTAGGTTACAATTGATGCAATAAAGTGAAATCGTAGACATTGTAATTTAATTGGCAAAACCTTCCGATTTGATACAACATGAAGCAGCATAAGCCTTTACAATGTAATCTTAGTATATCTACACAGCTTCAACGTATCAAATCGGTAGGTTTTCATTTCTACAACTGCACAAATCGAATCTAAGTTACTTGACATACAAGGGCTTATAAACCGAAAGCGTGACTCTGCTAAGTTAATAATTTCTAGTTTAAAGACAGGTTCCAAAACCATGTTTTTCAAGTACCATGGTTTTACATGCAAAGTTTCGCTGCATATAGTTGCACCTGAAAAACCTTACAATTAGGCAGATTTTGTGAACATTCTCATAAAAAGTCGGATTTAGGTTACAACTGATGCAATAATGTGGAATCGTAGACATTGTAATTTAATTCGCAAAATCTTCCGAGTTAATACAACATATAGCAGCATAGGCCTTTACAATGTAATCTTAGTATATCTACACAGCTTCAACGTATCAAATCGGCAGGTTTTTATTTCTACAACTGCACAAATCGAATCTAAGTTACTTGACATACAAGGGCTTATAAACCGAAAGCGTGACTCTGGTAAGTTAATAATTTCCAGTTTAAAGACAGGTTCCAAAACCATGTTTTTTAAGTACCATGGTTTTACATGCAAAGGTTCGCTGCATATAGTTGCACTTGAAAAACCTTACAATCACGCAGATTTTGTGAACATTCTCATAAAAAGTCGGATTTAGGTTACAATTGATGCAATAAAGTGAAATCGTAGACATTGTAATTTAATTCGCAAAACCTTCTAAATTGATACAACATGAAGCAGCATAAGCCTTTACAATGTAATCTTAGTATATCTACACAGCTTCAACGTATCAAATCGGCAGGTTTTTATTTCTACAACTGCACAAATCGAATCTAAGTTACTTGACATACAAGGGCTTATAAACCGAAAGCGTGACTCTGCTGAGTTAATAATTTCCAGTTTAAAGACAGGTTCCAAAACCATGTTTTTTAAGTACCATGGTTTTACATGCAAAGGTTCGCTGCATATAGTTGCACCTGAAAAACCTTACAATCAGGCAGATTTTGTGAACATTCTCATAAAAAGTCAGATTTAGGTTACAATTGATGCAATAAAGTGAAATCGTAGACATTGTAATTTAATTCGCAAAACCTTCCGATTTATTACAACATGAAGCAGCATAAGCCTTTACAATGTAATCTTAGTATATCTACACAGCTTTAACGTATCAAATCGGCAGGTTTTTATTTCTACAACTGCACAAATTGAATCTAAGTTACTTGACATACAAGGGCCTATAAACCGAAAGCGTGACTCTGCTAAGTTAATAATTTCCAGTTTAAAGACAGGTTCTAAAACCATGTTTTTTAAGTACCATGGTTTTACATGCAAAGTTTCGCTGCATATAGTTGCACCTGAAAAACCTTACAATTAGGCAGATTTTGTGAACATTCTCATAAAAAGTAGGATTTAGGTTACAACGAATGCAATAAAGTGGAATCGTAGACATTGTAATTTAATTCGCAAAATCTTCCGATTTAATACAACATATAGCAGCATAGGCCTTTACAATGTAATCTGTGTATATCTACACAGTTTCAACGTATCAAATCGGCAGGTTTTTATTTCTACAACTGCACAAATCGAATCTAAGTTACTTGACATACAAGGGCTTATAAACCGAAAGCGTGACTCTGCTAAAATAATAATTATCGGTTTAAAGACAGGTTTCCAGACTATGTTTTTCAAGTACCATGGTTTTACATGCAAAGGTTCGCTGCATATAGTTGCACCTGAAAAACCTTACAATTAGGCAGATTTTGTGAACATTCTCATAAAAAGTCGGATTTAGGTTACAACTGATGCAATAATGTGGAATCGTAGACATTGTAATTTAATTCGCAAAATCTTCCGAGTTAATACAACATATAGCAGCATAGGCCTTTACAATGTAATCTTAGTATATCTAC
The DNA here is from genome assembly GCA_949802685.1 of Dicyrtomina minuta. Taxonomy (NCBI): domain Eukaryota; kingdom Metazoa; phylum Arthropoda; class Collembola; order Symphypleona; family Dicyrtomidae; genus Dicyrtomina; species Dicyrtomina minuta. The sequence continues at coordinate 166,494 of CATKUY010000108.1, read as the reverse complement.
ACAGCTTCAACGTATCAAATCGGCAGGTTTTTATTTCTACAACTGCACAAATTGAATCTAAGTTACTTGACATACAAGGGCCTATAAACCGAAAGCGTGACTCTGCTAAGTTAATAATTTCCAGTTTAAAGACAGGTTCTAAAACCATGTTTTTTAAGTACCATGGTTTTACATGCAAAGTTTCGCTGCATATAGTTGCACCTGAAAAACCTTACAATTAGGCAGATTTTGTGAACATTCTCATAAAAAGTAGGATTTAGGTTACAACGAATGCAATAAAGTGGAATCGTAGACATTGTAATTTAATTCGCAAAATCTTCCGATTTAATACAACATATAGCAGCATAGGCCTTTACAATGTAATCTGTGTATATCTACACAGTTTCAACGTATCAAATCGGCAGGTTTTTATTTCTACAACTGCACAAATCGAATCTAAGTTACTTGACATACAAGGGCTTATAAACCGAAAGCGTGACTCTGCTAAAATAATAATTATCGGTTTAAAGACAGGTTTCCAGACTATGTTTTTCAAGTACCATGGTTTTACATGCAAAGGTTTGCTGCATATAGTTGCACCTGAAAAATCTTACAATTAGGCAGATTTTGTGAACATTCTCATAAAAAGTAGGATTTAGGTTACAATCGATGCAATAAAGTGAAATCGTAGACATTGTAATTTAATTCGCAAAACCTTCCGATTTGATACAACATGAAGCAGCATAAGCCTTTACAATGTAATCTTAGTATATCTACACAGCTTCAACGTATCAAATCGGTAGGTTTTCATTTCTACAACTGCACAAATCGAATCTAAGTTACTTGACATACAAGGGCTTATAAACCGAAAGCGTGACTCTGCTAAGTTAATAATTTCTAGTTTAAAGACAGGTTCCAAAACCATGTTTTTCAAGTACCATGGTTTTACATGCAAAGTTTCGCTGCATATAGTTGCACCTGAAAAACCTTCAATTAGGCAGATTTTGTGAACATTCTCATAAAATGTCGGATTTAGGTTACAACTGATGCAATAAAGTGGAATCGTAGACATTGTAATTTAATTCGCAAAATCTTCCGAGTTAATACAACATATAGCAGCATAGGCCTTTACAATGTAATCTTAGTATATCTACACAGCTTCAACGTATCAAATCGGCAGGTTTTTATTTCTACAACTGCACAAATCGAATCTAAGTTACTTGACATACAAGGGCTTATAAACCGAAAGCGTGACTCTGCTAAGTTAATAATTTCCAGTTTAAAGACAGGTTCCAAAACCATGTTTTTTGAGTACCATGGTTTTACATGCAAAGGTTCGCTGCATATAGTTGCACCTGAAAAACCTTACAATCACGCAGATTTTGTGAACATTCTCATAAAAAGTCGGATTTAGGTTACAATTGATGCAATAAAGTGAAATCGTAGACATTGTAATTTAATTCGCAAAACCTTCCGATTTGATACAACATGAAGCAGCATAAGCCTTTACAATGTAATCTTAGTATATCTACACAGCTTTAACGTATTAAATCGGCAGGTTTTCATTTCTACAACTGCACAAATCGAATCTAAGTTACTTGACATACAAGGGCCTATGAACCGAAAGCGTAACTCTGCTAAGTTAATAATTTCCAGTTTAAAGACAGGTTCTAAAACCATGTTTTTTAAGTACCATGGTTTTACATGCAAAGTTTTGCTGCATATAGTTGCACCTGAAAAACCTTACAATTAGGCAGATTATGTGAACATTCTCATAAAAAGTAGGATTTAGGTTACAACTAATGCAATAAAGTGGAATCGTAGACATTTTAATTTAATTCGCAAAATCTTCCGATTTGATACAACATATAGCAGCATAGGCCTTTACAATGTAATCTTAGTATATCTACGCAGCTTCAACGTATCAAATCGGCAGGTTTTCATTTCTACAACTGCACAAATCGAATTTAAGTTACTTGACATACAAGGGCTTATAAACCGAAAGCGTGACTCTGCTAAGTTAATAATTTCCGGTTTAAAGACAGGTTTCCAGACTATGTTTTTCAAGTACCATGGTTTTACATGCAAAGGTTCGCTGCATATAGTTGCACCTGAAAAACCTTACAATTAGGCAGATTTTGTGAACATTCTCATAAAAAGTAGGATTTAGGTTACAATTAATGCAATAAAGTGAAATCGTAGACATTGTAATTTAATTCGCAAAACCTTCCGATTTGATACAACATGAAGCAGCATAAGCCTTTACAATGTAATCTTAGTATATCTACACAGCTTCAACGTATCAAATCGGCAGGTTTTCATTTCTACAACTGCACAAATCGAATCTAAGTTACTTGACATACAAGGGCTTATAAACCGAAAGCGTGACTCTGCTAAGGTAATAATTTCTAGTTTAAAGACAGGTTTCAAAACCATGTTTTACAAGTACCATGGTTTTACATGCAAAGTTTCGCTGCATATAGTTGCACCTGAAAAACCTTACAATTAGGCAGATTTTGTGAACATTCTCATAAAAAGTCGGATTTAGGTTACAACTGATGCAATAAAGTGGAATCGTAGACATTGTAATTTAATTCGCAAAATCTTCCGAGTTGATACAACATATAGCAGCATAGGCCTTTACAATGTAATCTTAGTATATCTACACAGCTTCAACGTATCAAATCAGCAGGTTTTTATTTCTACAACTGCACAAATCGAATCTAAGTTACTTGACATACAAGGGCCTATGAACCGAAAGCGTAACTCTGCTAAGGTTATAATTTCCAGTTTAAAGACAGGTTCTAAAACCATGTTTTTTAAGTACCATGGTTTTACATGCAAAGTTTTGCTGCATATAGTTGCACCTGAAAAACCTTACAATTAGGCAGATTATGTGAACATTCTCATAAAAAGTAGGATTTAGGTTACAACTAATGCAATAAAGTGGAATCGTAGACATTTTAATTTAATTCGCAAAATCTTCCGATTTGATACAACATATAGCAGCATAGGCCTTTACAATGTAATCTTAGTATATCTACACAGCTTCAACGTATCAAATCGGCAGGTTTTCATTTCTACAACTGCACAAATCGAATTTAAGTTACTTGACATACAAGGGCTTATAAACCGAAAGCGTGACTCTGCTAAGTTAATAATTTCCGGTTTAAAGACAGGTTTCCAGACTATGTTTTTCAAGTACCATGGTTTTACATGCAAAGGTTCGCTGCATATAGTTGCACCTGAAAAACCTTACAATCACGCAGATTTTGTGAACATTCTCATAAAAAGTCGGATTTAGGTTACAATTGATGCAATAAAGTGAAATCGTAGACATTGTAATTTAATTCGCAAAACCTTCCGATTTGATACAACATGAAGCAGCATAAGCCTTTACAATGTAATCTTAGTATATCTACACAGCTTTAACGTATTAAATCGGCAGGTTTTCATTTCTACAACTGCACAAATCGAATCTAAGTTACTTGACATACAAGGGCCTATGAACCGAAAGCGTAACTCTGCTAAGTTAATAATTTCCAGTTTAAAGACAGGTTCTAAAACCATGTTTTTTAAGTACCATGGTTTTACATGCAAAGTTTTGCTGCATATAGTTGCACCTGAAAAACCTTACAATTAGGCAGATTATGTGAACATTCTCATAAAAAGTAGGATTTAGGTTACAACTAATGCAATAAAGTGGAATCGTAGACATTTTAATTTAATTCGCAAAATCTTCCGATTTGATACAACATATAGCAGCATAGGCCTTTACAATGTAATCTTAGTATATCTACGCAGCTTCAACGTATCAAATCGGCAGGTTTTCATTTCTACAACTGCACAAATCGAATTTAAGTTACTTGACATACAAGGGCTTATAAACCGAAAGCGTGACTCTGCTAAGTTAATAATTTCCGGTTTAAAGACAGGTTTCCAGACTATGTTTTTCAAGTACCATGGTTTTACATGCAAAGGTTCGCTGCATATAGTTGCACCTGAAAAACCTTACAATTAGGCAGATTTTGTGAACATTCTCATAAAAAGTAGGATTTAGGTTACAATTAATGCAATAAAGTGAAATCGTAGACATTGTAATTTAATTCGCAAAACCTTCCGATTTGATACAACATGAAGCAGCATAAGCCTTTACAATGTAATCTTAGTATATCTACACAGCTTCAACGTATCAAATCGGCAGGTTTTCATTTCTACAACTGCACAAATCGAATCTAAGTTACTTGACATACAAGGGCCTATGAACCGAAAGCGTGACTCTGCTAAGGTAATAATTTCTAGTTTAAAGACAGGTTTCAAAACCATGTTTTACAAGTACCATGGTTTTACATGCAAAGTTTCGCTGCATATAGTTGCACCTGAAAAACCTTACAATTAGGCAGATTTTGTGAACATTCTCATAAAAAGTCGGATTTAGGTTACAACTGATGCAATAAAGTGGAATCGTAGACATTGTAATTTAATTCGCAAAATCTTCCGAGTTGATACAACATATAGCAGCATAGGCCTTTACAATGTAATCTTAGTATATCTACACAGCTTCAACGTATCAAATCAGCAGGTTTTTATTTCTACAACTGCACAAATCGAATCTAAGTTACTTGACATACAAGGGCCTATGAACCGAAAGCGTAACTCTGCTAAGGTTATAATTTCCAGTTTAAAGACAGGTTCTAAAACCATGTTTTTTAAGTACCATGGTTTTACATGCAAAGTTTTGCTGCATATAGTTGCACCTGAAAAACCTTACAATTAGGCAGATTATGTGAACATTCTCATAAAAAGTAGGATTTAGGTTACAACTAATGCAATAAAGTGGAATCGTAGACATTTTAATTTAATTCGCAAAATCTTCCGATTTGATACAACATATAGCAGCATAGGCCTTTACAATGTAATCTTAGTATATCTACACAGCTTCAACGTATCAAATCGGCAGGTTTTCATTTCTACAACTGCACAAATCGAATTTAAGTTACTTGACATACAAGGGCTTATAAACCGAAAGCGTGACTCTGCTAAGTTAATAATTTCCGGTTTAAAGACAGGTTTCCAGACTATGTTTTTCAAGTACCATGGTTTTACATGCAAAGGTTCGCTGCATATAGTTGCACCTGAAAAACCTTACAATCACGCAGATTTTGTGAACATTCTCATAAAAAGTCGGATTTAGGTTACAATTGATGCAATAAAGTGAAATCGTAGACATTGTAATTTAATTCGCAAAACCTTCCGATTTGATACAACATGAAGCAGCATAAGCCTTTACAATGTAATCTTAGTATATCTACACAGCTTTAACGTATTAAATCGGCAGGTTTTCATTTCTACAACTGCACAAATCGAATCTAAGTTACTTGACATACAAGGGCCTATGAACCGAAAGCGTAACTCTGCTAAGTTAATAATTTCCAGTTTAAAGACAGGTTCTAAAACCATGTTTTTTAAGTACCATGGTTTTACATGCAAAGTTTTGCTGCATATAGTTGCACCTGAAAAACCTTACAATTAGGCAGATTATGTGAACATTCTCATAAAAAGTAGGATTTAGGTTACAACTAATGCAATAAAGTGGAATCGTAGACATTTTAATTTAATTCGCAAAATCTTCCGATTTGATACAACATATAGCAGCATAGGCCTTTACAATGTAATCTTAGTATATCTACACAGCTTCAACGTATCAAATCGGCAGGTTTTCATTTCTACAACTGCACAAATCGAATTTAAGTTACTTGACATACAAGGGCTTATAAACCGAAAGCGTGACTCTGCTAAGTTAATAATTTCCGGTTTAAAGACAGGTTTCCAGACTATGTTTTTCAAGTACCATGGTTTTACATGCAAAGGTTCGCTGCATATAGTTGCACCTGAAAAACCTTACAATTAGGCAGATTTTGTGAACATTCTCATAAAAAGTAGGATTTAGGTTACAATTAATGCAATAAAGTGAAATCGTAGACATTGTAATTTAATTCGCAAAACCTTCCGATTTGATACAACATGAAGCAGCATAAGCCTTTACAATGTAATCTTAGTATATCTACACAGCTTCAACGTATCAAATCGGCAGGTTTTCATTTCTACAACTGCACAAATCGAATCTAAGTTACTTGACATACAAGGGCTTATAAACCGAAAGCGTGACTCTGCTAAGGTAATAATTTCTAGTTTAAAGACAGGTTTCAAAACCATGTTTTACAAGTACCATGGTTTTACATGCAAAGTTTCGCTGCATATAGTTGCACCTGAAAAACCTTACAATTAGGCAGATTTTGTGAACATTCTCATAAAAAGTCGGATTTAGGTTACAACTGATGCAATAAAGTGGAATCGTAGACATTGTAATTTAATTCGCAAAATCTTCCGAGTTGATACAACATATAGCAGCATAGGCCTTTACAATGTAATCTTAGTATATCTACACAGCTTCAACGTATCAAATCAGCAGGTTTTTATTTCTACAACTGCACAAATCGAATCTAAGTTACTTGACATACAAGGGCCTATGAACCGAAAGCGTATATATGCTAAGTTAATAATTTCCAGTTTAAAGACAGGTTCTAAAACCATGTTTTTTAAGTACCATAGTTTTACATGCAAAGTTTTGCTGCATATAATTGCACCTGAAAAACCTTACAATTAGGCAGATTATGTGAACATTCTCATAAAAAGTAGGATTTAGGTTACAACTAATGCAATAAAGTGGAATCGTAGACATTTTAATTTAATTCGCAAAATCTTCCGATTTGATACAACATATAGCAGCATAGGCCTTTACAATGTAATCTTAGTATATCTACACAGCTTCAACGTATCAAATCGGCAGGTTTTCATTTCTACAACTGCACAAATCGAATTTAAGTTACTTGACATACAAGGGCTTATAAACCGAAAGCGTGACTCTGCTAAGTTAATAATTTCCGGTTTAAAGACAGGTTTCCAGACTATGTTTTTCAAGTACCATGGTTTTACATGCAAAGTTTCGCTGCATATAGTTGCACCTGAAAAACCTTACAATTAGGCAGATTTTGTGAACATTCTCATAAAAAGTCGGATTTAGGTTACAACTGATGCAATAAAGTGGAATCGTAGACATTGTAATTTAATTCGCAAAATCTTCCGAGTTGATACAACATATAGCAGCATAGGCCTTTACAATGTAATCTTAGTATATCTACACAGCTTCAACGTATCAAATCAGCAGGTTTTTATTTCTACAACTGCACAAATCGAATCTAAGGTACTTGACATACAAGGGCTTATAAACCGAAAGCGTAACTCTGCTAAGTTGATAATTTCCAGTTTGAAGACAGGTTCCAAAACCATGTTTTTCAAGTACCATGGTTTTACATGCAAAGTTTCGCTGCATATAGTTGCACCTGAAAAACCTTACAATTAGGCAGATTTTGTGAACATTCTCATAAAAAGTCGGAATTAGGTTACAACTGATGCAATAATGTGGAATCGTAGACATTGTAATTTAATTCGCAAAATCTTCCGAGTTAATACAACATATAGCAGCATAGGCCTTTACAATGTAATCTTAGTATATCTACACAGCTTCAACGTATCAAATCGGCAGGTTTTTATTTCTACAACTGCACAAATCGAATCTAAGTTACTTGACATACAAGGGCTTATAAACCGAAAGCGTGACTCTGCTAAGTTAATAATTTCCAGTTTAAAGACAGGTTCCAAAACCATGTTTTTTAAGTACCATGGTTTTACATGCAAAGGTTCGCTGCATATAGTTGCACTTGAAAAACCTTACAATCACGCAGATTTTGTGATTATTCTCATAAAAAGTCGGATTTAGGTTACAATTGATGCAATAAAGTGAAATCGTAGACATTGAAATTTAATTCGCAAAACCTTCTAAATTGATACAACATGAAGCAGCATAAGCCTTTACAATGTAATCTTAGTATATCTACACAGCTTCAACGTATCAATTGGGCAGGTTTTCATTTCTACAACTGCACAAATCGAATCTAAGTTACTTGACATACAAGGGCTTATAAACCGAAAGCGTGACTCTGCTAAGGTAATAATTTCTAGTTTAAAGACAGGTTTTAAAACCATGTTTTACAAGTACCATGGTTTTACATGCAAAGTTTCGCTGCATATAGTTGCACCTGAAAAACCTTACAATTAGGCAGATTTTGTGAACATTCTCATAAAAAGTCGGATTTAGGTTACAACTGATGCAATAAAGTGGAATCGTAGACATTGTAATTTAATTCGCAAAATCTTCCGAGTTGATACAACATATAGCAGCATAGGCCTTTACAATGTAATCTTAGTATATCTACACAGCTTCAACGTATCAAATCAGCAGGTTTTTATTTCTACAACTGCACAAATCGAATCTAAGGTACTTGACATACAAGGGCTTATAAACCGAAAGCGTAACTCTGCTAAGTTGATAATTTCCAGTTTGAAGACAGGTTCCAAAACCATGTTTTTCAAGTACCATGGTTTTACATGCAAAGTTTCGCTGCATATAGTTGCACCTGAAAAACCTTACAATTAGGCAGATTTTGTGAACATTCTCATAAAAAGTCGGATTTAGGTTACAACTGATGCAATAATGTGGAATCGTAGACATTGTAATTTAATTCGCAAAATCTTCCGAGTTAATACAACATATAGCAGCATAGGCCTTTACAATGTAATCTTAGTATATCTACACAGCTTCAACGTATCAAATCGGCAGGTTTTTATTTCTACAACTGCACAAATCGAATCTAAGTTACTTGACATACAAGGGCTTATAAACCGAAAGCGTGACTCTGCTAAGTTAATAATTTCCAGTTTAAAGACAGGTTCCAAAACCATGTTTTTTAAGTACCATGGTTTTACATGCAAAGGTTCGCTGCATATAGTTGCACTTGAAAAACCTTACAATCACGCAGATTTTGTGATTATTCTCATAAAAAGTCGGATTTAGGTTACAATTGATGCAATAAAGTGAAATCGTAGACATTGTAATTTAATTCGCAAAACCTTCTAAATTGATACAACATGAAGCAGCATAAGCCTTTACAATGTAATCTTAGTATATCTACACAGCTTCAACGTATCAAATCGGCAGGTTTTTATTTCTACAACTGCACAAATCGAATCTAAGTTACTTGACATACAAGGGCTTATAAACCGAAAGCGTGACTCTGCTGAGTTAATAATTTCCAGTTTAAAGACAGGTTCCAAAACCATGTTTTTTAAGTACCATGGTTTTACATGCAAAGGTTCGCTGCATATAGTTGCACCTGAAAAACCTTACAATCAGGCAGATTTTGTGAACATTCTCATTAAAAGTCAGATTTAGGTTACAATTGATGCAATAAAGTGAAATCGTAGTCATTGTAATTTAATTCGCAAAACCTTCCGATTTATTACAACATGAAGCAGCATAAGCCTTTACAATGTAATCTTAGTATATCTACACAGCTTTAACGTATCAAATCGGCAGGTTTTCATTTCTACAACTGCACAAATTAAATCTAAATTACTTGACATACAAGGGCCTATAAACCGAAAGCGTGACTCTGCTAAGTTAATAATTTCCAGTTTAAAGACAGGTTCTAAAACCATGTTTTTTAAGTACCATGGTTTTACATGCAAAGTTTCGCTGCATATAGTTGCACCTGAAAAACCTTACAATTAGGCAGATTTTGTGAACATTCTCATAAAAAGTAGGATTTAGGTTACAACGAATGCAATAATGTGGAATCGTAGACATTGTAATTTAATTCGCAAAATCTTCCGATTTGATACAACATATAGCAGCATAGGCCTTTACAATGTAATCTTAGTATATCTACACAGCTTCAACGTATCAAATCGGCAGGTTTTTATTTCTACAACTGCACAAATCGAATCTAAGTTACTTGACATACAAGGGCTTATAAACCGAAAGCGTGACTCTGCTAAGTTAATAATTTCCGGTTTAAAGACAGGTTTCCAGACTATGTTTTTCAAGTACCATGGTTTTACATGCAAAGGTTCGCTGCATATAGTTGCACCTGAAAAACCTTACAATTAGGCAGATTTTGTGAACATTCTTATAAAAAGTAGGATTTAGGTTACAATTGATGCAATAAAGTGAAATCGTAGACATTGTGATTTAATTCGCAAAACCTTCTAAATTGATACAACATGAAGCAGCATAAGCCTTTACAATGTAATCTTAGTATATCTACACAGCTTCAACGTATCAAATCGGCAGGTTTTTATTTCTACAACTGCACAAATCGAATCTAAGTTACTTGACATACAAGGGCTTATAAACCGAAAGCGTGACTCTGCTGAGTGAATAATTTCCAGTTTAAAGACAGGTTCCAAAACCATGTTTTTTAAGTAACATGGTTTTACATGCAAAGGTTCGCTGCATATAGTTGCACCTGAAAAACCTCACAATCAGGCAGATTTTGTTAACATTCTCATAAAAAGTCGGATTTAGGTTACAATTGATGCAATAAAGTGAAATCGTAGACATTGTAATTTAATTCGCAAAACCTTCCGATTTGATACAACATGAAGCAGCATAAGCCTTTACAATGTAATCTTAGTATATCTACACAGCTTTAACGTATCAAATTGGCAGGTTTTCATTTCTACAACTGCACAAATCGAATCTAAGTTACTTGACATACAAGGGCCTATAAACCGAAAGCGTGACTCTGCTAAGTTAATAATTTCCAGTTTAAAGACAGGTTCTAAAACCATGTTTTTTAAGTACCATGGTTTTACATGCAAAGTTTCGCTGCATATAGTTGCACCTGAAAAACCTTACAATTAAGCAGATTTTGTGAACATTCTCATTAAAAGTTGGATTTAGGTTACAACTGATGCAATAAAGTGGAATCGTAGACATTGTAATTTAATTCGCAAAATCTTCCGATTTGATACAACATATAGCAGCATAGGCCTTTACAATGTAATCTTAGTATATCTACACAGCTTCAACGTATCAAATCGGCAGGTTTTCATTTCTACAACTGCACAATTCGAATTTAAGTTACTTGACATACAAGTGCTTATAAACCGAAAGCGTGACTCTGCTAAGTTAATAATTTCCGGTTTAAAGACAGGTTTCCAGACTATGTTTTTCAAGTACCATGGTTTTACATGCAAAGGTTCGCTGCATATAGTTGCACCTGAAAAACCTTACAATTAGGCAGATTTTGTGAACATTCTCATAAGAGGTAGGATTTAGGTTACAATTGATGCAATAAAGTGAAATCGTAGACATTGTAATTTAATTCGCAAAACCTTCCGATTTGATACAACATGAAGCAGCATAAGCCTTTACAATGTAATCTTAGTATATCTACACAGCTTCAACGTATCAAATCGGCAGGTTTTCATTTCTACAACTGCACAAATCGAATCTGAGTTACTTGACATACAAGGGCTTATAAACTGAAAGCGTGACTCTGCTAAGTTAATAATTTCTAGTTTAAAGACAGGTTCCAAAACTATATTTTTTAAGTACCATGGTTTTACATGCAAAGTTTCGCTGCATATAGTTGCACCTGAAAAACCTGACAATTAGGCAGATTTTGTGAACATTCTCATAAAAAGTCGGATTTAGGTTACAACTGATGCAATAAAGTGGAATCGTAGACATTGTAATTCAATTCGCAAAATCTTCCGATTTGATACAACATACAGCAGCATAAGCCTTTACAATGTAATCTTAGTATATCTACACAGCTTTAACGTATCAAATCGGCAGGTTTTCATTTCTACAACTGCACAAATCGAATCTAAGTTACTTGACATACAAGGGCTTATAAACCGAAAGCGTGACTCTGCTAAGTTTATAATTTCTAGTTTAAAGACAGGTTTCAAAACCATGTTTTACAAGTACCATGGTTTTACATGCAAAGTTTCGCTGCATATAGTTGCACCTGAAAAATCTTACAATTAGGCAGATTTTGTGAACATTCTCATAAAAAGTCGGATTTAGGTTACAACTGATGCAATAAAGTGGAATCGTAGACATTGTAATTTAATTCGCAAAATCTTCCGAGTTGATACAACATATAGCAGCATAGGCCTTTACAATGTAATCTTAGTATATCTACACAGCTTCAACGTATCAAATCAGCAGGTTTTTATTTTTACAACTGCACAAATCGAATCTAAGGTACTTCACATACAAGGGCTTATAAACCGAAAGCGTAACTCTGCTAAGTTGATAATTTCCAGTTTGAAGACAGGTTCCAAAACCATGTTTTTCAAGTACCATGGTTTTACATGCAAAGTTTCGCTGCATATAGTTGCACCTGAAAAACCTTACAATTAGGCAGATTTTGTGAACATTCTCATAAAAAGTAGGATTTAGGTTACAATTGATGCAATAAAGTGAAATCGTAGACATTGTGATTTAATTCGCAAAACCTTCTAAATTGATACAACATGAAGCAGCATAAGCCTTTACAATGTAATCTTAGTATATCTACACAGCTTCAACGTATCAAATCGGCAGGTTTTTATTTCTACAACTGCACAAATCGAATCTAAGTTACTTGACATACAAGGGCTTATAAACCGAAAGCGTGACTCTGCTGAGTGAATAATTTCCAGTTTAAAGACAGGTTCCAAAACCATGTTTTTTAAGTACCATGGTTTTACATGCAAAGGTTCGCTGCATATAGTTGCACCTGAAAAACCTCACAATCAGGCAGATTTTGTTAACATTCTCATAAAAAGTCGGATTTAGGTTACAATTGATGCAATAAAGTGAAATCGTAGACATTGTAATTTAATTCGCAAAACCTTCCGATTTGATACAACATGAAGCAGCATAAGCCTTTACAATGTAATCTTAGTATATCTACACAGCTTTAACGTATCAAATTGGCAGGTTTTCATTTCTACAACTGCACAAATCGAATCTAAGTTACTTGACATACAAGGGCCTATAAACCGAAAGCGTGACTCTGCTAAGTTAATAATTTCCAGTTTAAAGACAGGTTCTAAAACCATGTTTTTTAAGTACCATGGTTTTACATGCAAAGTTTCGCTGCATATAGTTGCACCTGAAAAACCTTACAATTAAGCAGATTTTGTGAACATTCTCATTAAAAGTTGGATTTAGGTTACAACTGATGCAATAAAGTGGAATCGTAGACATTGTAATTTAATTCGCAAAATCTTCCGATTTGATACAACATATAGCAGCATAGGCCTTTACAATGTAATCTTAGTATATCTACACAGCTTCAACGTATCAAATCGGCAGGTTTTCATTTCTACAACTGCACAATTCGAATTTAAGTTACTTGACATACAAGTGCTTATAAACCGAAAGCGTGACTCTGCTAAGTTAATAATTTCCGGTTTAAAGACAGGTTTCCAGACTATGTTTTTCAAGTACCATGGTTTTACATGCAAAGGTTCGCTGCATATAGTTGCACCTGAAAAACCTTACAATTAGGCAGATTTTGTGAACATTCTCATAAGAGGTAGGATTTAGGTTACAATTGATGCAATAAAGTGAAATCGTAGACATTGTAATTTAATTCGCAAAACCTTCCGATTTGATACAACATGAAGCAGCATAAGCCTTTACAATGTAATCTTAGTATATCTACACAGCTTCAACGTATCAAATCGGCAGGTTTTCATTTCTACAACTGCACAAATCGAATCTAAGTTACTTGACATACAAGGGCTTATAAACTGAAAGCGTGACTCTGCTAAGTTAATAATTTCTAGTTTAAAGACAGGTTCCAAAACTATATTTTTTAAGTACCATGGTTTTACATGCAAAGTTTCGCTGCATATAGTTGCACCTGAAAAACCTGACAATTAGGCAGATTTTGTGAACATTCTCATAAAAAGTCGGATTTAGGTTACAACTGATGCAATAAAGTGGAATCGTAGACATTGTAATTCAATTCGCAAAATCTTCCGATTTGATACAACATACAGCAGCATAAGCCTTTACAATGTAATCTTAGTATATCTACACAGCTTTAACGTATCAAATCGGCAGGTTTTCATTTCTACAACTGCACAAATCGAATCTGAGTTACTTGACATACAAGGGCTTATAAACCGAAAGCGTGACTCTGCTAAGTTAATAATTTCTAGTTTAAAGATAGGTTCCAAAACCATGTTTTTCAAGTACCATGGGTTTACATGCAAAGTTTCGCTGGATATAGTTGCACCTGAAAAACCTTACAATTAGGCAGATTTTGTGAACATTCTCATAAAAAGTCGGATTTAGGTTACAACTGATGCAATAAAGTGGAATCGTAGACATTGTAATTTAATTCGCAAAATCTTCCGAGTTGATACAACATATAGCAGCATAGGCCTTTACAATGTTATCTTAGTATATCTACACAGCTTCAACGTATCAAATCGGCAGGTTTTTATTTCTACAACTGCACAAATCGAATCTAAGGTACTTGACATACAAGGGCTTATAAACCGAAAGCGTAACTCTGCTAAGTTGATAATTTCTAGTTTGAAGACAGGTTCCAAAACCATGTTTTTCAAGTACCATGGTTTTACATGCAAAGTTTCGCTGCATATAGTTGCACCTGAAAAACCTTACAATTAGGCAGAATTTGTGAACATTCTCATAAAAAGTAGGATTTAGGTTACAATTGATGCAATAAAGTGAAATCGTAGACATTGTGATTTAATTCGCAAAACCTTCTAAATTGATACAACATGAAGCAGCATAAGCCTTTACAATGTAATCTTAGTATATCTACACAGCTTCAACGTATCAAATCGGCAGGTTTTTATTTCTATAACTGCACAAATCGAATCTAAGTTATTTGACATACAAGGGCTTATAAACCGAAAGCGTGACTCTGCTGAGTTAATAATTTCCAGTTTAAAGACAGGTTCCAAAACCATGTTTTTTAAGTACCATGGTTTTACATGCAAAGGTTCGCTGCATATAGTTGCACCTGAAAAACCTCGCAATCAGGCAGATTTTGTGAACATTCTCATAAAAAGTCGGATTTAGGTTACAATTGATGCAATAAAGTGAAATCGTAGACATTGTAATTTAATTTGCAAAACCTTCCGATTTGATACAACATGAAGCAGCATAAGCCTTTACAATGTAATCTTAGTATATCTACACAGCTTCAACGTATCAAATCGGCAGGTTTTCATTTCTACAACTGCACAAATCGAATCTAAGTTACTTGACATACAAGGGCTTATAAACTGAAAGCGTGACTCTGCTAAGTTAATAATTTCTAGTTTAAAGACACGTTCTAAAACTATATTTTTTAAGTACCATGGTTTTACATGCAAAGTTTCGCTGCATATAGTTGCACCTGAAAAACCTTACAATTAGGCAGATTTTGTGAACATTCTCATAAAAAGTCAGATTTAGGTTACAACTGATGCAATAAAGTGGAATCGTAGACATTGTAATTCAATTCGCAAAATCTTCCGATTTGATACAACATACAGCAGCATAGGCCTTTACAATGTAATCTTAGTATATCTACACAGCTTTAACGTATCAAATCGGCAGGTTTTCATTTCTACAACTGCACAAATCGAATCTAAGTTACTTGACATACAAGGGCCTATAAACCGAAAGCGTGACTCTGCTAAGTTAATAATTTCCAGTTTAAAGACAGGTTCTAAAACCATGTTTTTTAAGTACCATGGTTTTACATGCAAAGTTTCGCTGCATATAGTTGCACCTGAAAAACCTTACAATTAGGCAGATTTTGTAAACATTCTCATTAAAAGTTGGATTTAGGTTACAACTGATGCAATAAAGTGGAATCGTAGACATTGTAATTTAATTCGCAAAATCTTCCGATTTGATACAACATATAGCAGCATAGGCCTTTACAATGTAATCTTAGTATATCTACACAGCTTCAACGTATCAAATCGGCAGGTTTTCATTTCTACAACTGCACAAATCGAATTTAAGTTACTTGACATACAAGTGCTTATAAACCGAAAGCGTGACTCTGCTAAGTTAATAATTTCCGGTTTAAAGACAGGTTTCCAGACTATGTTTTTCAAGTACCATGGTTTTACATGCAAAGGTTCGCTGCATATAGTTGCACCTGAAAAACCTTACAATTAGGCAGATTTTGTGAACATTCTCATAAAAAGTAGGATTTAGGTTACAATTGATGCAATAAAGTGAAATCGTATACATTGTAATTTAATTCGCAAAACCTTCCGATTTGATACAACATGAAGCAGCATAAGCCTTTACAATGTAATCTTAGTATATCTACACAGCTTCAACGTATCAAATCGGCAGGTTTTCATTTCTACAACTGCACAAATCGAATCTAAGTTACTTGACATACAAGGGCTTATAAACTGAAAGCGTGACTCTGCTAAGTTAATAATTTCTAGTTTAAAGACAGGTTCCAAAACTATATTTTTCAAGTACCATGGTTTTACATGCAAAGTTTCGCTGCATATAGTTGCACCTGAAAAACCTTACAATTAGGCAGATTTTGTGAACATTCTCATAAAAAGTCGGATTTAGGTTACAACTGATGCAATAAAGTGGAATCGTAGACATTGTAATTTAATTCGCAAAATCTTCCGATTTGATACAACATGAAGCAGCATAAGCCTTAACAATGTAATCTTAGTATATCTACACAGCTTTAACGTATCAAATCGGCAGGTTTTCATTTCTACAACTGCACAAATTGAATCTAAGTTACTTGACATACAAGGGCTTATAAACCGAAAGCGTGACTCTGCTAAGTTAATAATTTCCGGTTTAAAGACAGGTTCCCAGACCATGTTTTTCAAGTACCATGGTTTTACATGCAAAGGTTCGCTGCATATAGTTGCACCTGAAAAACCTTAAAATTAGGCAGATTTTGTAAACATTCTCATAAAAAGTAGGATTTAGGTTACAACTGATGCAATAAAGTGGAATCGTAGACATTGTAATTTAATTCGCAAAATCTTCCGATTTGATACAACATATAGCAGCATAGGCCTTTACAATGTAATCTTAGTATATCTACACAGCTTCAACGTATCAAATCGGTAGGTTTTCATTTCTACAACTGCACAAATCAAATCTAAGTTACTTGACATACAAGGGCTTATAAACCGAAAGCGTGACTCTGCTAAATTAATAATTTCTGGTTTAAAGACAGGTTCCCAGACCATGTTTTTCAAGTACCATGGTTTTACATGCAAAGGTTCGCTGCATATAGTTGCACCTGAAAAACCTTACAATCAGGCAGATTTTGTGAACATTCTCATAAAAAGTCGGATTTAGGTTACAATTTCTGCAATAAAGTGAAATCGTAGACATTGTAATTTAATTCGCAAAACCTTCCGATTTGATACAACATGAAGCAGCATAAGCCTTTACAATGTAATCTTAGTATATCTACACAGCTGTAACGTATTAAATCGGCAGGTTTTTATTTCTACAACTGCACAAATCAAATCTAAGTTACTTGACATACAAGGGCCTATAAACCGAAAGCGTGACTCTGCTAAGTTAATAATTTCCAGTTTAAAGACAGGTTCCCAGACCATGTTTTTCAAGTACCATGGTTTTACATGCAAAGGTTCGCTGCATATAGTTGCACCTGAAAAACCTTACAATTAGGCAGATTAGGTGAACATTCTCATAAAAAGTAGGATTTAGGTTACAACTAATGCAATGAAGTGGAATCGTAGACATTGTAATTTAATTCGCAAAATCTTCCGATTTGATACAACATATAGCAGCATAGGCCTTTACAATGTAATCTTAGTATATCTACACAGCTTTAACGTATCAAATCGGCAGGTTTTCATTTCTACAACTGCACAAATCGAATTTAAGTTACTTGACATACAAGGGCTTATAAACCGAAAGCGTGACTCTGCTAAGTTAATCATTTCCGGTTTAAAGACAGGTTTCCAGACTATGTTTTTCAAGTACCATGGTTTTACATGCAAAGGTTCGCTGCATATAGTTGCACCTGAAAAACCTTACAATTAGGCAGATTTTGTGAACATTCTCATAAAAAGTAGGATTTAGGTTACAATTGATGCAATAAAGTGAAATCGTAGACATTGTAATTTAATTCGCAAAACCTTCCGATTTGATACAACATGAAGCAGCATAAGCCTTTACAATGTAATCTTAGTATATCTACACAGCTTCAACGTATCAAATCGGCAGGTTTTCATTTCTACAACTGCACAAATCGAATCTGAGTTACTTGACATACAAGGGCTTATAAACCGAAAGCGTGACTCTGCTAAGTTAATAATTTCTAGTTTAAAGACAGGTTCCAAAACCATGTTTTTCAAGTACCATGGGTTTACATGCAAAGTTTCGCTGCATATAGTTGCACCTGAAAAACCTTACAATTAGGCAGATTTTGTGAACATTCTCATAAAAAGTCGGATTTAGGTTACAACTGATGCAATAAAGTGGAATCGTAGACATTGTAATTTAATTCGCAAAATCTTCCGAGTTGATACAACATATAGCAGCATAGGCCTTTACAATGTAGTCTTAGTATATCTACACAGCTTCAACGTATCAAATCGGCAGGTTTTTATTTCTACAACTGCACAAATCGAATCTAAGGTACTTGACATACAAGGGCTTATAAACCGAAAGCGTAACTCTGCTTAGTTGATAATTTCTAGTTTGAAGACAGGTTCCAAAACCATGTTTTTCAAGTACCATGGTTTTACATGCAAAGTTTCGCTGCATATAGTTGCACCTGAAAAACCTTACAATTAGGCAGAATTTGTGAACATTCTCATAAAAAGTAGGATTTAGGTTACAATTGATGCAATAAAGTGAAATCGTAGACATTGTGATTTAATTCGCAAAACCTTCTAAATTGATACAACATGAAGCAGCATAAGCCTTTACAATGTAATCTTAGTATATCTACACAGCTTCAACGTATCAAATCGGCAGGTTTTTATTTCTATAACTGCACAAATCGAATCTAAGTTATTTGACATACAAGGGCTTATAAACCGAAAGCGTGACTCTGCTGAGTTAATAATTTCCAGTTTAAAGACAGGTTCCAAAACCATGTTTTTTAAGTACCATGGTTTTACATGCAAAGGTTCGCTGCATATAGTTGCACCTGAAAAACCTCACAATCAGGCAGATTTTGTGAACATTCTCATAAAAAGTCGGATTTAGGTTACAATTGATGCAATAAAGTGAAATCGTAGACATTGTAATTTAATTTGCAAAACCTTCCGATTTGATACAACATGAAGCAGCATAAGCCTTTACAATGTAATCTTAGTATATCTACACAGCTTCAACGTATCAAATCGGCAGGTTTTCATTTCTACAACTGCACAAATCGAATCTAAGTTACTTGACATACAAGGGCCTATAAACCGAAAGCGTGACTCTGCTAAGTTAATAATTTCCAGTTTAAAGACAGGTTCTAAAACCATGTTTTTTAAGTACCATGGTTTTACATGCAAAGTTTCGCTGCATATAGTTGCACCTGAAAAACCTCACAATCAGGCAGATTTTGTGAACATTCTCATAAAAAGTCGGATTTAGGTTACAATTGATGCAATAAAGTGAAATCGTAGACATTGTAATTTAATTTGCAAAACCTTCCGATTTGATACAACATGAAGCAGCATAAGCCTTTACAATGTAATCTTAGTATATCTACACAGCTTCAACGTATCAAATCGGCAGGTTTTCATTTCTACAACTGCACAAATCGAATTTAAGTTACTTGACATACAAGTGCTTATAAACCGAAAGCGTGACTCTGCTAAGTTAATAATTTCTAGTTTAAAGACAGGTTCCAAAACCATGTTTTTCAAGTACCATCGGTTTACATGCAAAGTTTCGCTGCATATAGTTGCACCTGAAAAACCTTACAATTAGGCAGATTTTGTAAACATTCTCATTAAAAGTTGGATTTAGGTTACAACTGATGCAATAAAGTGGAATCGTAGACATTGTAATTTAATTCGCAAAATCTTCCGATTTGATACAACATATAGCAGCATAGGCCTTTACAATGTAATCTTAGTATATCTACACAGCTTCAACGTATCAAATCGGCAGGTTTTCATTTTTACAACTGCACAAATCGAATCTGAGTTACTTGACATACAAGGGCTTATAAACCGAAAGCGTGACTCTGCTAAGTTAATAATTTCTAGTTTAAAGACAGGTTCCAAAACCATGTTTTTCAAGTACCATGGGTTTACATGCAAAGTTTCGCTGCATATAGTTGCACCTGAAAAACCTTACAATTAGGCAGATTTTGTGAACATTCTCATAAAAAGTCGGATTTAGGTTACAACTGATGCAATAAAGTGGAATCGTAGACATTGTAATTTAATTCGCAAAATCTTCGGAGTTGATACAACATATAGCAGCATAGGCCTTTACAATGTAGTCTTAGTATATCTACACAGCTTCAACGTATTAAATCGGCAGGTTTTTATTTCTACAACTGCACAAATCGAATCTAAGGTACTTGACATACAAGGGCTTATAAACCGAAAGCGTAACTCTGCTAAGTTGATAATTTCTAGTTTGAAGACAGGTTCCAAAACCATGTTTTTCAAGTACCATGGTTTTACATGCAAAGTTTCGCTGCATATAGTTGCACCTGAAAAACCTTACAATTAGGCAGAATTTGTGAACATTCTCATAAAAAGTAGGATTTAGGTTACAATTGATGCAATAAAGTGAAATCGTAGACATTGTGATTTAATTCGCAAAACCTTCTAAATTGATACAACATAAAGCAGCATAAGCCTTTACAATGTAATCTCAGTATATCTACACAGCTTTAACGTATCAAATCGGCAGGTTTTCATTTCTACAACTGCACAAATCGAATTTAAGTTACTTGACATACAAGGGCTTATAAACCGAAAGCGTGACTCTGCTTAGTTAATAATTTCCGGTTAAAAGACAGGTTCCCAGACCATGTTTTTCAAGTACCATGGTTTTACATGCAAAGGTTCGCTGCATATAGTTGCACCTGAAAAACCTTACAATTAGGCAGATTTTGTAAACATTCTCATAAAAAGTAGGATTTAGGTTACAATTGATGCAATAAAGTAAAATCGTAGACATTGTAATTTAATTCGCAAAATCTTCCGATTTGATACAACATATAGCAGCATAGGCCTTTACAGTGTAATCTTAGTATATCTACACAGCTTCAACGTATCAAATCGGCAGGTTTTCATTTCTACAACTGCACAAATCGAATTTAAGTTACTTGACATACAAGTGCTTATAAACCGAAAGCGTGACTCTGCTAAGTTAATAATTTCCTGTTTAAAGACAGGTTTCCAGACTATGTTTTTCAAGTACCATGGTTTTACATGCAAAGGTTCGCTGCATATAGTTGCACCTGAAAAACCTTACAATTAGGCAGATTTTGTGAACATTCTCATAAAAAGTAGGATTTAGGTTACAATTGATGCAATAAAGTGAAATCGTAGACATTGTAATTTAATTCGCAAAACCTTCCGATTTGATACAACATGAAGCAGCATAAGCCTTTACAATGTAATCTTAGTATATCTACACAGCTTCAACGTATCAAATCGGCAGGTTTTCATTTTTACAACTGCACAAATTGAATCTAAGTTACTTGACATACAAGGGCTTATAAACTGAAAGCGTGACTCTGCTAAGTTAATAATTTCTAGTTTAAAGACAGGTTCCAAAACTATATTTTTCAAGTACCATGGTTTTACATGCAAAGTTTCGCTGCATATAGTTGCACCTGAAAAACCTTACAATTAGGCAGATTTTGTGAACATTCTCATAAAAAGTCGGATTTAGGTTACAACTGATGCAATAAAGTGGAATCGTAGACATTGTAATTTAATTCGCAAAATCTTCCGATTTGATACAACATGAAGCAGCATAAGCCTTAACAATGTAATCTTAGTATATCTACACAGCTTTAACGTATCAAATCGGCAGGTTTTCATTTCTACAACTGCACAAATTGAATCTAAGTTACTTGACATACAAGGGCTTATAAACCGAAAGCGTGACTCTGCTAAGTTAATAAATTCCGGTTTAAAGACAGGTTCCCAGACCATGTTTTTCAAGTACCATGGTTTTACATGCAAAGGTTCGCTGCATATAGTTGCACCTGAAAAACCTTACAATTAGGCAGATTTTGTGAACATTCTCATAAAAAGTAGGATTTAGGTTACAACTGATGCAATAAAGTGGAATCGTAGACATTGTAATTTAATTCGCAAAATCTTCCGATTTGATACAACATATAGCAGCATAGGCCTTTACAATGTACTCTTAGTATATCTACACAGTTTCAACGTATCAAATCGGTAGGTTTTCATTTCTACAACTGCACAAATCGAATCTAAGTTACTTGACATACAAGGGCTTATGAATTGAAAGCGTGACTCTGCTAAATTAATAATTTCCGGTTTAAAGACAGGTTCCCAGACCATGTTTTTCAAGTACCATGGTTTCACATGCAAAGGTTTGCTGCATATAGTTGCACCTGAAAAACCCTTCAATCAGGCAGATTTTGTGAACATTCTCATAAAAAGTCGGATTTAGGTTACAATTGATGCAATAAAGTGAAATCGTAGACATTGTAATTAAATTCGCAAAACCTTCCGATTTGATACAACATGAAGCAGCATAAGCCTTTACAATGTAATCTTAGTATATCTACACAGCTTTAACGTATTAAATCGGCAGGTTTTCATTTCTACAACTGCACAAATCGAATCTAAGTTACTTGACATACAAGGGCCTATAAACCGAAAGCGTGACTCTGCTAAGTTAAAAATTTTACAGTTTAAAGACAGGTTCTAAAACCATGTTTTTTAAGTACCATGGTTTTACATGCAAAGTTTTGCTGCATATAGTTGCACCTGAAAAACCTTACAATTAGGCAGATTAGGTGAACATTCTCATAAAAAGTAGGATTTAGGTTACAACTAATGCAATAAAGTGGAATCGTAGACATTGTAATTTAATTCGCAAAATCTTCCGATTTGATACAACATATAGCAGCATAGGCCTTTACAATGTAATCTTAGTATATCTACACAGCTTCAACGTATCAAATCGGCAGGTTTTCATTTCTACAACTGCACAAATCGAATTTAAGTTACTTGACATACAAGGGCTTATAAACCGAAAGCGTGACTTAGCTAAGTTAATAATTTTCAGTTTAAAGACAGGTTCCAAAACCATGTTTTTCAAGTACCATGGTTTTACATGCAAAGGTTCGCTGCATATAGTTGCACCTGAAAAACCTTACAATTAGGCAGATTTTGTGAACATTCTCATAAAAAGTAGGATTTAGGTTACAATTGATGCAATAGCGTGAAATCATAGAAATTGTAATTTAAGTCGCAAAACCTTCTGATTTGATACAACATGAAGCAGCATAAGCCTTTACAATGTAATCTTAGTATATCTACACAGCTTCAACGTATCAAATCGGCAGGTTTTCATTTCTACAACTGCACAAATCGAATTTAAGTTACTTGACATACAAGTGCTTATAAACCGAAAGCGTGACTCTGCTAAGTTAATAATTTCCTGTTTAAAGACAGGTTTCCAGACTATGTTTTTCAAGTACCATGGTTTTACATGCAAAGGTTCGCTGCATATAGTTGCACCTGAAAAACCTTACAATTAGGCAGATTTTGTGAACATTCTCATAAAAAGTAGGATTTAGGTTACAATTGATGCAATAAAGTGAAATCGTAGACATTGTAATTTAATTCGCAAAACCTTCCGATTTGATACAACATGAAGCAGCATAAGCCTTTACAATGTAATCTTAGTATATCTACACAGCTTCAACGTATCAAATCGGCAGGTTTTCATTTTTACAACTGCACAAATTGAATCTAAGTTACTTGACATACAAGGGCTTATAAACTGAAAGCGTGACTCTGCTAAGTTAATAATTTCTAGTTTAAAGACAGGTTCCAAAACTATATTTTTCAAGTACCATGGTTTTACATGCAAAGTTTCGCTGCATATAGTTGCACCTGAAAAACCTTACAATTAGGCAGATTTTGTGAACATTCTCATAAAAAGTCGGATTTAGGTTACAACTGATGCAATAAAGTGGAATCGTAGACATTGTAATTTAATTCGCAAAATCTTCCGATTTGATACAACATGAAGCAGCATAAGCCTTAACAATGTAATCTTAGTATATCTACACAGCTTTAACGTATCAAATCGGCAGGTTTTCATTTCTACAACTGCACAAATTGAATCTAAGTTACTTGACATACAAGGGCTTATAAACCGAAAGCGTGACTCTGCTAAGTTAATAAATTCCGGTTTAAAGACAGGTTCCCAGACCATGTTTTTCAAGTACCATGGTTTTACATGCAAAGGTTGGCTGCATATAGTTGCACCTGAAAAACCTTACAATTAGGCAGATTTTGTGAACATTCTCATAAAAAGTAGGATTTAGGTTACAACTGATGCAATAAAGTGGAATCGTAGACATTGTAATTTAATTCGCAAAATCTTCCGATTTGATACAACATATAGCAGCATAGGCCTTTACAATGTACTCTTAGTATATCTACACAGTTTCAACGTATCAAATCGGTAGGTTTTCATTTCTACAACTGCACAAATCGAATCTAAGTTACTTGACATACAAGGGCTTATGAATTGAAAGCGTGACTCTGCTAAATTAATAATTTCCGGTTTAAAGACAGGTTCCCAGACCATGTTTTTCAAGTACCATGGTTTCACATGCAAAGGTTTGCTGCATATAGTTGCACCTGAAAAACCCTTCAATCAGGCAGATTTTGTGAACATTCTCATAAAAAGTCGGATTTAGGTTACAATTGATGCAATAAAGTGAAATCGTAGACATTGTAATTAAATTCGCAAAACCTTCCGATTTGATACAACATGAAGCAGCATAAGCCTTTACAATGTAATCTTAGTATATCTACACAGCTTTAACGTATTAAATCGGCAGGTTTTCATTTCTACAACTGCACAAATCGAATCTAAGTTACTTGACATACAAGGGCCTATAAACCGAAAGCGTGACTCTGCTAAGTTAAAAATTTTACAGTTTAAAGACAGGTTCTAAAACCATGTTTTTTAAGTACCATGGTTTTACATGCAAAGTTTTGCTGCATATAGTTGCACCTGAAAAACCTTACAATTAGGCAGATTAGGTGAACATTCTCATAAAAAGTAGGATTTAGGTTACAACTAATGCAATAAAGTGGAATCGTAGACATTGTAATTTAATTCGCAAAATCTTCCGATTTGATACAACATATAGCAGCATAGGCCTTTACAATGTAATCTTAGTATATCTACACAGCTTCAACGTATCAAATCGGCAGGTTTTCATTTCTACAACTGCACAAATCGAATTTAAGTTACTTGACATACAAGGGCTTATAAACCGAAAGCGTGACTTAGCTAAGTTAATAATTTTCAGTTTAAAGACAGGTTCCAAAACCATGTTTTTCAAGTACCATGGTTTTACATGCAAAGGTTCGCTGCATATAGTTGCACCTGAAAAACCTTACAATTAGGCAGATTTTGTGAACATTCTCATAAAAAGTAGGATTTAGGTTACAATTGATGCAATAGCGTGAAATCATAGAAATTGTAATTTAAGTCGCAAAACCTTCTGATTTGATACAACATGAAGCAGCATAAGCCTTTACAATGTAATCTTAGTATATCTACACAGCTTCAACGTATCAAATCGGCAGGTTTTCATTTCTACAACTGCACAAATCGAATCTAAGTTACTTGACATACAAGAGCTTATAAACCGAAAGCGTGATTTTGCTAAGTTAATAATTTCCGGTGTAAAGACAGGTTTCCAGACCATGTTTTTCAAGTCCCATGGTTTTACATGCAAAGTTTCACTGCATATAGTTGCACCTGAAAAACCTTACAATTAGGCAGATTTTGTGAACATTCTCATAAAAAGTAGGATTTAGGTTACAACTGATGCAATAAAGTGGAATCGTAGACATTGTAATTTCATTCGCAAAATCTTTCGAGTTGATACAACATATAGCAGCATAGGCCTTTACAATGTAATCTTAGTATATCTACACAGCTTCAACGTATCAAATCGGCAGGTTTTCATTTCTACAACTGCACAAATCAAATTTGAGTTACTTGACATACAAGGGCTTATAAACCGAAAGCGTGACTCTGCTAAGTTAATAATTTCCGGTTTAAAGACAGGTTCCCAGACCATGTTTTTTAGTACCATGGTTTTACATGCAAAGGTTCGCTGCATATAGTTGCACCTGAAAAACCTTACAATTAGGCAGATTTTGTGAACATTCTCATAAAAAGTAGGATTAAGGTTACAATTGATGCAATAAAGTGAAATCGTAGACATTGTAATTTAATTCGCAAAACCTTCTGATTTGATACAACATGAAGCAGCATAAGCCTTCACAATGTAATCTTAGTATATCTACACAGCTTCAGCGTATCAAATCGGCAGGTTTTCATTTCTACAACTGCACAAATCGAATTTAAGTTACTTGACATACAAGGGCTTATAAACCGAAAGCGTGACTCTGCTAAGTTAATAATTTCCAGTTTAAAGACAGGTTTCCAGACTATGTTTTTCAAGTACCATGGTTTTACATGCAAAGGTTCGCTGCATATAGTTGCACCTGAAAAACCTTACAATTAGGCAGATTTTGTGAACATTCTCATAAAAAGTAGGATTTAGGTTACAATTGATGCAATAAAGTGAAATCGTAGACATTGTAATTTAATTCGCAAAACCTTCCGATTTGATACAACATGAAGCAGCATAAGTCTTTACAATATAATCTTAGTATATCTACACAGCTTCAACGTATCAAATCGGCAGGTTTTCATTTCTACAACTGCACAAATCGAATCTAAGTTACTTGACATACAAGGGCTTATAAACCGAAAGCGTGACTCTGCTAAGTTAATAATTTCTAGTTTAAAGACAGGTTTCAAAACCATGTTTTTCAAGTACCATGGTTTTACATGCAAAGTTTCACTGCATATAGTTGCACCTGAAAAACCTTACAATTAGGCAGATTTTGTGAACATTCTCATAAAAAGTAGGATTTAGGTTACAACTGATGCAATAAAGTGGAATCGTAGACATTGTAATTTCATTCGCAAAATCTTCCGAGTTGATACAACATATAGCAGCATAGGCCTTTACAATGTAATCTTAGTATATCTACACAGCTTCAACGTATCAAATCAGCAGGTTTTCATTTCTACAACTGCACAAATCGAATCTAAGTTACTTGACAAACAAGGGCCTATAAACCGAAAGCGTGACTCTGCTAAAATATTAATTTCCGGTGTAAAGACAGGTTCCCAGACCATGTTTTTTAAGTACCATGGTTTTACATGCAAAGGTTCGCTGCATATAGTTGCACTTGAAAAACCTTACAATTAGGCAGATTTTGTGAACATTCTCATCAAAAGTAGGATTTAGGTTACAATTGATGCAATAAAGTGAAATCGTAGACATTGTAATTTATTTCGCAAAACCTTCCGATTTACTACAACATGAAGCAGCATACGCCTTTACAATGTAATCTTAGTATATCCACACAGCTTCAACGTATCAAATCAGCAGGTTTTTATTTCTACAACTGCACAAATCGAATTTAAGTTACTTGACATATAAGGGCTTATAAACCGAAAGCGTGACTCTGCTCAGTTAATAATTTCCGGTTTAAAGACAGGTTCCCAGACCATGTTTTTTAAGTACCATGGTTTTACATGCAAAGGTTCGCTGCATATAGTTGCACCTGAAAAACCTTACAATTAGGCAGATTTTGTGAACATTCTCATAAAAAGTAGGATTAAGGTTACAATTGATGCAATAAAGTGAAATCGTAGACATTGTAATTTAATTCGCAAAACCTTCCGATTTGATACAACATGAAGCAGCATAAGCCTTCACAATGTAATCTTAGTATATCTACACAGCTTCAACGTATTAAATCGGCAGGTTTTTATTTCTACAACTGCACAAATCGAATTTAAGGTACTTAACAAACAAGGGCCTATAAACCGAAAGCGTGACTCTGCTTAAATATTAATTTCCGGTGTAAAGACAGGTTCCCAGACCATGTTTTTTAAGTACCATGGTTTTACATGCAAAGGTTCGCTGCATATAGTTGCACCTAAAAAACCTTACAATTAGGCAGATTTTGTGAACATTCTCATCAAAAGTAGGATTTAGGTTACAATTGATGCAATAAAGTGAAATCGTAGACATTGTAATTTAATTCGCAAAACCTTCCGATTTACTACAACATGAAGCAGCATAAGCCTTTACAATGTAATCTTAGTATATCCACACAGCTTCAACGTATCAAATCGGCAGGTTTTCATTTTTACAACTGCACAAATCAAATTTAAGTTACTTGACATATAAGGGCTTATAAACCGAAAGCGTGACTCTGCTCAGTTAATAATTTCCGGTTTAAAGACAGGTTTCCAGACCATGTTTTTTAAGTACCATGGTTTTACATGCAAAGGTTCGCTGCATATAGTTGCACCTGAAAAACCTTACAATTAGGCAGATTTTGTAAACATTCTCATAAAAAGTAGGATTAAGGTTACAATTGATGCAATAAAGTGAAATCGTAGACATTGTAATTTAATTCGCAAAACCTTCCGATTTGATACAACATGAAGCAGCATAAGCCTTTACAATGTAATTTTAGTATATCTACACAGCTTCAACGTATCAAATCGGCAGGTTTTCATTTCTACAACTGCACAAATCGAATTTAAGTTACTTAACAAACAAGGGCCCTATAAACGGAAAGCGTGACTCTGCTAAAATATTAATTTCCGGTTTAAAGACAGGTTCCCAGACCATGTTTTTTAAGTACCATGGTTTTACATGCAAAGGTTCGCTGCATATAGTTGCACCTGAAAAACCTTACAATTAGGCAGATTTTGTGAACATTCTCATAAAAAGTAGGATTAAGGTTACAATTGATGCAATAAAGTGAAATCGTAGACATTGTAATTTAATTCGCAAAACCTTCCGATTTACTACAACATGAAGCAGCATAAGCCTTTACAATGTAATCTTAGTATATCCACACAGCTTCAACGTATCAAATCGGCAGGTTTTCATTTCTACAACTGCACAAATCAAATTTAAGTTACTTGACATATAAGGGCTTATAAACCGAAAGCGTGACTCTGCTTAGTTAATAATTTCCGGTTTAAAGACAGGTTCCCAGACCATGTTTTTTAAGTACCATGGTTTTACATGCAAAGGTTCGCTGCATATAGTTGCACCTGAAAAACCTTACAATTAGGCAGATTTTGTGAACATTCTCATAAAAAGTAGGATTTAGGTTACAATTGATGCAATAAAGTGAAATCGTAGACATTGTAATTTAATTCGCAAAATCTTCCGATTTGATACAACATATAGCAGCATAGGCCTTTACAATGTAATCTTAGTATATCTACACAGCTTCAACGTATCAAATCGGCAGGTTTTTATTTCTACAACTGCACAAATCAAATTTAAGTTACTTGACATACAAGGGCTTATAAACCGAAAGCGTGACTGTGCTAAGTTAATAATTTCCGGTTTAAAGACACGTTCCCAGACCAGGTTTTTTAGTACCATGGTTTTACATGCAAAGGTTCGCTGCATATAGTTGCACCTGAAAAACCTTACAATTAGGCAGATTTTGTGAACATTCTCATAAAAAGTAGGATTAAGGTTACAATTGATGCAATAAAGTGAAATCGTAGACATTGTAATTTAATTCGCAAAACCTTCCGATTTGATACAACATATAGCAGCATAGGCCTTTACAATGTAGTCTTAGTATATCTACACAGCTTCAACGTATCAAATCGGCAGGTTTTTATTTCTACAACTGCACAAATCGAATCTAAGGTACTTGACATACAAGGGCTTATAAACCGAAAGCGTAACTCTGCTAAGTTGATAATTTCTAGTTTGAAGACAGGTTCCAAAACCATGTTTTTCAAGTACCATGGTTTTACATGCAAAGTTTCGCTGCATATAGTTGCATTTGAAAAACCTTACAATTAGGCAGAATTTGTGAACATTCTCATAAAAAGTAGGATTTAGGTTACAATTGATGCAATAAAGTGAAATCGTAGACATTGTGATTTAATTCGCAAAACCTTCTAAATTGATACAACATGAAGCAGCATAAGCCTTTACAATGTAATCTTAGTATATCTACACAGCTTCAACGTATCAAATCGGCAGGTTTTTATTTCTATAACTGCACAAATCGAATCTAAGTTATTTGACATACAAGGGCTTATAAACCGAAAGCGTGACTCTGCTGAGTTAATAATTTCCAGTTTAAAGACAGGTTCCAAAACCATGTTTTTTAAGTACCATGGTTTTACATGCAAAGGTTCGCTGCATATAGTTGCACCTGAAAAACCTCACAATCAGGCAGATTTTGTGAACATTCTCATAAAAAGTCGGATTTAGGTTACAATTGATGCAATAAAGTGAAATCGTAGACAGTGTAATTTAATTTGCAAAACCTTTCGATTTGATACAACATGAAGCAGCATAAGCCTTTACAATGTAATCTTAGTATATCTACACAGCTTCAACGTATCAAATCGGCAGGTTTTCATTTCTACAACTGCACAAATCGAATCTAAGTTACTTGACATACAAGGGCCTATAAACCGAAAGCGTGACTCTGCTAAGTTAATAATTTCCAGTTTAAAGACAGGTTCTAAAACCATGTTTTTTAAGTACCATGGTTTTACATGCAAAGTTTCGCTGCATATAGTTGCACCTAAAAAACCTCACAATCAGGCAGATTTTGTGAACATTCTCATAAAAAGTCGGATTTAGGTTACAATTGATGCAATAAAGTGAAATCGTAGACATTGTAATTTAATTTGCAAAACCTTCCGATTTGATACAACATGAAGCAGCATAAGCCTTTACAATGTAATCTTAGTATATCTACACAGCTTCGACGTATCAAATCGGCAGGTTTTCATTTCTACAACTGCACAAATCGAATCTAAGTTACTTGACATACAAGGGCCTATAAACCGAAAGCGTGACTCTGCTAAGTTAATAATTTCCAGTTTAAAGACAGGTTCTAAAACCATGTTTTTTAAGTACCATGGTTTTACATGCAAAGTTTCGCTGCATATAGTTGCACCTGAAAAACCTTACAATTAGGCAGATTTTGTAAACATTCTCATTAAAAGTTGGATTTAGGTTACAACTGATGCAATAAAGTGGAATCGTAGACATTGTAATTTAATTCGCAAAATCTTCCGATTTGATACAACATATAGCAGCATAGGCCTTTACAATGTAATCTTAGTATATCTACACAGCTTCAACGTATCAAATCGGCAGGTTTTCATTTCTACAACTGCACAAATCGAATTTAAGTTACTTGACATACAAGTGCTTATAAACCGAAAGCGTGACTCTGCTAAGTTAATAATTTCTAGTTTAAAGACAGGTTCCAAAACCATGTTTTTCAAGTACCATGGGTTTACATGCAAAGTTTCGCTGCATATAGTTGCACCTGAAAAACCTTACAATTAGGCAGATTTTGTAAACATTCTCATTAAAAGTTGGATTTAGGTTACAACTGATGCAATAAAGTGGAATCGTAGACATTGTAATTTAATTCGCAAAATCTTCCGATTTGATACAACATATAGCAGCATAGGCCTTTACAATGTAATCTTAGTATATCTACACAGCTTCAACGTATCAAATCGGCAGGTTTTCATTTTTACAACTGCACAAATCGAATCTGAGTTACTTGACATACAAGGGCTTATAAACCGAAAGCGTGACTCTGCTAAGTTAATAATTTCTAGTTTAAAGACAGGTTCCAAAACCATGTTTTTCAAGTACCATGGGTTTACATGCAAAGTTTCGCTGCATATAGTTGCACCTGAAAAACCTTACAATTAGGCAGATTTTGTGAACATTCTCATAAAAAGTCGGATTTAGGTTACAACTGATGCAATAAAGTGGAATCGTAGACATTGTAATTTAATTCGCAAAATCTTCGGAGTTGATACAACATATAGCAGCATAGGCCTTTACAATGTAGTCTTAGTATATCTACACAGCTTCAACGTATTAAATCGGCAGGTTTTTATTTCAACAACTGCACAAATCGAATCTAAGGTACTTGACATACAAGGGCTTATAAACCGAAAGCGTAACTCTGCTAAGTTGATAATTTCTAGTTTGAAGACAGGTTCCAAAACCATGTTTTTCAAGTACCATGGTTTTACATGCAAAGTTTCGCTGCATATAGTTGCACCTGAAAAACCTTACAATTAGGCAGAATTTGTGAACATTCTCATAAAAAGTAGGATTTAGGTTACAATTGATGCAATAAAGTGAAATCGTAGACATTGTGATTTAATTCGCAAAACCTTCTAAATTGATACAACATGAAGCAGCATAAGCCTTTACAATGTAATTTTAGTATATCTACACAGCTTCAACGTATCAAATCGGCAGGTTTTTATTTCTATAACTGCACAAATCGAATCTAAGTTACTTGACATACAAGGGCTTATAAACCGAAAGCGTGACTCTGCTGAGTTAATAATTTCCAGTTTAAAGACAGGTTCCAAAACCATGTTTTTTAAGTACCATGGTTTTACATGCAAAGGTTCGCTGCATATAGTTGCACCTGAAAAACCTCACAATCAGGCAGATTTTGTGAACATTCTCATAAAAAGTCGGATTTAGGTTACAATTGATGCAATAAAGTGAAATCGTAGACATTGTAATTTAATTTGCAAAACCTTCCGATTTGATACAACATAAAGCAGCATAAGCCTTTACAATGTAATCTTAGTATATCTACACAGCTTCAACGTATCAAATCGGCAGGTTTTCATTTCTACAACTGCACAAATCGAATCTAAGTTACTTGACATACAAGGGCCTATAAACCGAAAGCGTGACTCTGCTAAGTTAATAATTTCCAGTTTAAAGACAGGTTCTAAAACCATGTTTTTTAAGTACCATGGTTTTACATGCAAAGTTTCGCTGCATATAGTTGCACCTGAAAAACCTTACAATTAGGCAGATTTTGTAAACATTCTCATTAAAAGTTGGATTTAGGTTACAACTGATGCAATAAAGTGGAATCGTAGACATTGTAATTTAATTCGCAAAATCTTCCGATTTGATACAACATATAGCAGCATAGGCCTTTACAATGTAATCTTAGTATATCTACACAGCTTCAACGTATCAAATCGGCAGGTTTTCATTTCTACAACTGCACAAATCGAATTTGAGTTACTTGACATACAAGTGCTTATAAACCGAAAGCGTGACTCTGCTAAGTTAATAATTTCCGGTTTAAAGACAGGTTTCCAGACTATGTTTTTCAAGTACCATGGTTTTACATGCAAAGGTTCGCTGCATATAGTTGCACCTGAAAAACCTTACAATTAGGCAGATTTTGTGAACATTCTCATAAAAAGTAGGATTTAGGTTACAATTGATGCAATAAAGTGAAATCGTAGACATTGTAATTTAATTCGCAAAACCTTCCGATTTGATACAACATGAAGCAGCATAAGCCTTTACAATGTAATCTTAGTATATCTACACAGCTTCAACGTATCAAATCGGCAGGTTTTCATTTTTACAACTGCACAAATTGAATCCAAGTTACTTGACATACAAGGGCTTATAAACTGAAAGCGTGACTCTGCTAAGTTAATAATTTCTAGTTTAAAGACAGGTTCCAAAACTATATTTTTCAAGTACCATGGTTTTACATGCAAAGTTTCGCTGCATATAGTTGCACCTGAAAAACCTTACAATTAGGCAGATTTTGTGAACATTCTCATAAAAAGTCGGATTTAGGTTACAACTGATGCAATAAAGTGGAATCGTAGACATTGTAATTTAATTCGCAAAATCTTCCGATTTGATACAACATGAAGCAGCATAAGCCTTAACAATGTAATCTTAGTATATCTACACAGCTTCAACGTATCAAATCGGCAGGTTTTCATTTCTACAACTGCACAAATTGAATCTAAGTTACTTGACATACAAGGGCTTTTAAACCGAAAGCGTGACTCTGCTAAGTTAATAATTTCCGGTTTAAAGACAGGTTCCCAGACCATGTTTTTCAAGTACCATGGTTTTACATGCAAAGGTTCGCTGCATATAGTTGCACCTGAAAAACCTTACAATTAGGCAGATTTTGTGAACATTCTCATAAAAAGTAGGATTTAGGTTACAACTGATGCAATAAAGTGGAATCGTAGACATTGTAATTTAATTCGCAAAATCTTCCGATTTGATACAACATATAGCAGCATAGTCCTTTACAATGTACTCTTAGTATATCTACACAGTTTCAACGTATCAAATCAGTAGGTTTTTATTTCTACAACTGCACAAATCGAATCTAAGTTACTTGACATACAAGGGCTTATGAATTGAAAGCGTGACTCTGCTAAATTAATAATTTCCGGTTTAAAGACAGGTTCCCAGACCATGTTTTTCAAGTACCATGGTTTCACATGCAAAGGTTTGCTGCATATAGTTGCACCTGAAAAACCCTTCAATCAGGCAGATTTTGTGAACATTCTCATAAAAAGTCGGATTTAGGTTACAATTGATGCAATAAAGTGAAATCGTAGACATTGTAATTAAATTCGCAAAACCTTCCGATTTGATACAACATGAAGCAGCATAAGCCTTTACAATGTAATCTTAGTATATCTACACAGCTTTAACGTATTAAATCGGCAGGTTTTCATTTCTACAACTGCACAAATCGAATCGAAGTTACTTGACATACAAGGGCCTATAAACCGAAAGCGTGACTCTGCTAAGTTAAAAATTTTACAGTTTAAAGACAGGTTCTAAAACCATGTTTTTTAAGTACCATGGTTTTACATGCAAAGTTTTGCTGCATATAGTTGCACCTGAAAAACCTTACAATTAGGCAGATTAGGTGAACATTCTCATAAAAAGTAGGATTTAGGTTACAACTAATGCAATAAGGTGGAATCGTAGACATTGTAATTTAATTCGCAAAATCTTCCGATTTGATACAACATATAGCAGCATAGGCCTTTACAATGTAATCTTAGTATATCTACACAGCTTCAACGTATCAAATCGGCAGGTTTTCATTTCTACAACTGCACAAATCGAATTTAAGTTACTTGACATACAAGGGCTTATAAACCGAAAGCGTGACTTAGCTAAGTTAATAATTTTCAGTTTAAAGACAGGTTCCAAAACCATGTTTTTCAAGTACCATGGTTTTACATGCAAAGGTTCGCTGCATATAGTTGCACCTGAAAAACCTTACAATTAGGCAGATTTTGTGAACATTCTCATAAAAAGTAGGATTTAGGTTACAATTGATGCAATAGCGTGAAATCATAGAAATTGTAATTTAAGTCGCAAAACCTTCTGATTTGATACAACATGAAGCAGCATAAGCCTTTACAATGTAATCTTAGTATATCTACACAGCTTCAACGTATGAAATCGGCAGGTTTTCATTTCTACAACTGCACAAATCGAATCTAAGTTACTTGACATACAAGAGCTTATAAACCGAAAGCGTGACTCTGCTAAGTTAATAATTTCCGGTGTAAAGACAGGTTTCCAGACCATGTTTTTCAAGTACCATGGTTTTACATGCAAAGTTTCACTGCATATAGTTGCACCTGAAAAACCTTACAATTAGGCAGATTTTGTGAACATTCTCATAAAAAGTAGGATTTAGGTTACAACTGATGCAATAAAGTGGAATCGTAGACATTGTAATTTCATTCGCAAAATCTTCCGAGTTGATACAACATATAGCAGCATAGGCCTTTACAATGTAATCTTAGTATATCTACACAGCTTCAACGTATCAAATCGGCAGGTTTTCATTTCTACAACTGCACAAATCAAATTTGAGTTACTTGACATACAAGGGCTTATAAACCGAAAGCGTGACTCTGCTAAGTTAATAATTTCCGGTTTAAAGACAGGTTCCCAGACCATGTTTTTTAGTACCATGGTTTTACATGCAAAGGTTCGCTGCATATAGTTGCACCTGAAAAACCTTACAATTAGGCAGATTTTGTGAACATTCTCATAAAAAGTAGGATTAAGGTTACAATTGATGCAATAAAGTGAAATCGTAGACATTGTAATTTAATTCGCAAAACCTTCTGATTTGATACAACATGAAGCAGCATAAGCCTTCACAATGTAATCTTAGTATATCTACACAGCTTCAGCGTATCAAATCGGCAGGTTTTCATTTCTACAACTGCACAAATCGAATTTAAGTTACTTGACATACAAGGGCTTATAAACCGAAAGCGTGACTCTGCTAAGTTAATAATTTCCAGTTTAAAGACAGGTTTCCAGACTATGTTTTTCAAGTACCATGGTTTTACATGCAAAGGTTCGCTGCATATAGTTGCACCTGAAAAACCTTACAATTAGGCAGATTTTGTGAACATTCTCATAAAAAGTAGGATTTAGGTTACAATTGATGCAATAAAGTGAAATCGTAGACATTGTAATTTAATTCGCAAAACCTTCCGATTTGATACAACATGAAGCAGCATAAGTCTTTACAATATAATCTTAGTATATCTACACAGCTTCAACGTATCAAATCGGCAGGTTTTCATTTCTACAACTGCACAAATCGAATCTAAGTTACTTGACATACAAGGGCTTATAAACCGAAAGCGTGACTCTGCTAAGTTAATAATTTCTAGTTAAAAGACAGGTTTCAAAACCATGTTTTTCAAGTACCATGGTTTTACATGCAAAGTTTCACTGCATATAGTTGCACCTGAAAAACCTTACAATTAGGCAGATTTTGTGAACATTCTCATAAAAAGTAGGATTTAGGTTACAACTGATGCAATAAAGTGGAATCGTAGACATTGTAATTTCATTCGCAAAATCTTCCGAGTTGATACAACATATAGCAGCATAGGCCTTTACAATGTAATCTTAGTATATCTACACAGCTTCAACGTATCAAATCAGCAGGTTTTCATTTCTACAACTGCACAAATCGAATCTAAGTTACTTGACAAACAAGGGCCTATAAACCGAAAGCGTGACTCTGCTAAAATATTAATTTCCGGTGTAAAGACAGGTTCCCAGACCATGTTTTTTAAGTACCATGGTTTTACATGCAAAGGTTCGCTGCATATAGTTGCACTTGAAAAACCTTACAATTAGGCAGATTTTGTGAACATTCTCATCAAAAGTAGGATTTAGGTTACAATTGATGCAATAAAGTGAAATCGTAGACATTGTAATTTATTTCGCAAAACCTTCCGATTTACTACAACATGAAGCAGCATACGCCTTTACAATGTAATCTTAGTACATCCACACAGCTTCAACGTATCAAATCAGCAGGTTTTTATTTCTACAACTGCACAAATCGAATTTAAGTTACTTGACATATAAGGGCTTATAAACCGAAAGCGTGACTCTGCTAAGTTAATAATTTCCGGTTTAAAGACAGGTTCCCAGACCATGTTTTTCAAGTACCATGGTTTTAC
This sequence comes from Dicyrtomina minuta, assembly GCA_949802685.1. Lineage (NCBI taxonomy): Eukaryota > Metazoa > Arthropoda > Collembola > Symphypleona > Dicyrtomidae > Dicyrtomina > Dicyrtomina minuta. Next base: position 128,900 of record CATKUY010000108.1, on the reverse strand, counting down.
ATGCAAAGGTTCGCTGCATATAGTTGCACCTGAAAAACCTTACAATTAGGCAGATTTTGTGAACATTCTCATAAAAAGTAGGATTAAGGTTACAATTGATGCAATAAAGTGAAATCGTAGACATTGTAATTTAATTCGCAAAACCTTCCGATTTGATACAACATGAAGCAGCATAAGCCTTCACAATGTAATCTTAGTATATCTACACAGCTTCAACGTATCAAATCGGCAGGTTTTTATTTCTACAACTGCACAAATCGAATTTAAGGTACTTAACAAACAAGGGCCTATAAACCGAAAGCGTGACTCTGCTAAAATATTAATTTCCGGTGTAAAGACAGGTTCCCAGACCATGTTTTTTAAGTACCATGGTTTTACATGCAAAGGTTCGCTGCATATAGTTGCACCTGAAAAACCTTACAATTAGGCAGATTTTGTGAACATTCTCATAAAAAGTAGGATTTAGGTTACAACTGATGCAATAAAGTGGAATCGTAGACATTGTAATTTCATTCGCAAAATCTTCCGAGTTGATACAACATATAGCAGCATAGGCCTTTACAATGTAATCTTAGTATATCTACACAGCTTCAACGTATCAAATCGGCAGGTTTTCATTTCTACAACTGCACAAATCAAATTTGAGTTACTTGACATACAAGGGCTTATAAACCGAAAGCGTGACTCTGCTAAGTTAATAATTTCCGGTTTAAAGACAGGTTCCCAGACCATGTTTTTTAGTACCATGGTTTTACATGCAAAGGTTCGCTGCATATAGTTGCACCTGAAAAACCTTACAATTAGGCAGATTTTGTGAACATTCTCATAAAAAGTAGGATTAAGGTTACAATTGATGCAATAAAGTGAAATCGTAGACATTGTAATTTAATTCGCAAAACCTTCTGATTTGATACAACATGAAGCAGCATAAGCCTTCACAATGTAATCTTAGTATATCTACACAGCTTCAGCGTATCAAATCGGCAGGTTTTCATTTCTACAACTGCACAAATCGAATTTAAGTTACTTGACATACAAGGGCTTATAAACCGAAAGCGTGACTCTGCTAAGTTAATAATTTCCAGTTTAAAGACAGGTTTCCAGACTATGTTTTTCAAGTACCATGGTTTTACATGCAAAGGTTCGCTGCATATAGTTGCACCTGAAAAACCTTACAATTAAGCAGATTTTGTGAACATTCTCATAAAAAGTAGGATTTAGGTTACAATTGATGCAATAAAGTGAAATCGTAGACATTGTAATTTAATTCGCAAAACCTTCCGATTTGATACAACATGAAGCAGCATAAGTCTTTACAATATAATCTTAGTATATCTACACAGCTTCAACGTATCAAATCGGCAGGTTTTCATTTCTACAACTGCACAAATCGAATCTAAGTTACTTGACATACAAGGGCTTATAAACCGAAAGCGTGACTCTGCTAAGTTAATAATTTCTAGTTAAAAGACAGGTTTCAAAACCATGTTTTTCAAGTACCATGGTTTTACATGCAAAGTTTCACTGCATATAGTTGCACCTGAAAAACCTTACAATTAGGCAGATTTTGTGAACATTCTCATAAAAAGTAGGATTTAGGTTACAACTGATGCAATAAAGTGGAATCGTAGACATTGTAATTTCATTCGCAAAATCTTCCGAGTTGATACAACATATAGCAGCATAGGCCTTTACAATGTAATCTTAGTATATCTACACAGCTTCAACGTATCAAATCAGCAGGTTTTCATTTCTACAACTGCACAAATCGAATCTAAGTTACTTGACAAACAAGGGCCTATAAACCGAAAGCGTGACTCTGCTAAAATATTAATTTCCGGTGTAAAGACAGGTTCCCAGACCATGTTTTTTAAGTACCATGGTTTTACATGCAAAGGTTCGCTGCATATAGTTGCACTTGAAAAACCTTACAATTAGGCAGATTTTGTGAACATTCTCATCAAAAGTAGGATTTAGGTTACAATTGATGCAATAAAGTGAAATCGTAGACATTGTAATTTATTTCGCAAAACCTTCCGATTTACTACAACATGAAGCAGCATACGCCTTTACAATGTAATCTTAGTACATCCACACAGCTTCAACGTATCAAATCAGCAGGTTTTTATTTCTACAACTGCACAAATCGAATTTAAGTTACTTGACATATAAGGGCTTATAAACCGAAAGCGTGACTCTGCTAAGTTAATAATTTCCGGTTTAAAGACAGGTTCCCAGACCATGTTTTTCAAGTACCATGGTTTTATATGCAAACGTTCGCTGCATATAGTTGCACCTGAAAAACCTTACAATTAGGCAGATTTTGTGAACATTTTCATAAAAAGTAGGATTTACGTTACAATTGATGCAATAAAGGTAAATCGTAGACATTGTAATTTAATTCGCAAAACCTTCCGATTTAATACAACATCAAGCAGCATAAGCCTTTACAATGTAATCTTAGTATATCTACACAGCTTTAACGTATAAAATCGGCAGGTTTTCATTTCTACAACTGCACAAATCGAATTTAAGGTACTTAACAAACAAGGGCCTATAAACCGAAAGCGTGACTCTGCTAAAATATTAATTTTTGGTGTAAAGACAGGTTCCCAGACCATGTTTTTTAACTACCATGGTTTTACATGCAAAGGTTCGCTGCATATAGTTGCAACTGAAAAACCTTACAATTAGGCAGATTTTGTGAACATTCTCATGAAAAGTAGGATTTAGGTTACAATTGATGCAATAAAGTGAAATCGTAGACATTGTAATTTAATTCGCAAAACCTTCCGATTTACTACAACATAAAGCAGCATAAGCCTTTACAATGTAATCTTAGTATATCTACACAGCTTTAACGTATCAAATCGGCAGGTTTTCATTTCTACAACTGCACAAATCAAATTTAAGTTACTTGACATATAAGGGCTTATAAACCGAAAGCGTGACTCTGCTCAGTTAATAATTTCCGGTTTAAAGACAGGTTCCCAGACCATGTTTTTTAAGTACCATGGTTTTACATGCAAAGGTTCGCTGCATATAGTTGCACCTGAAAAACCTTACAACTAGGCAGATTTTGTGAACATTCTCATAAAAAGTAGGATTAAGGTTACAATTGATGCAATAAAGTGAAATCGTAGACATTGTAATTTAATTCGCAAAACCTTCCGATTTGATACAACATGAAGCAGCATAAGCCTTTACAATGTAATTTTAGTATATCTACACAGCTTCAACGTATCAAATCGGCAGGTTTTCATTTCTACAACTGCACAAATCGAATTTAAGTTACTTAACAAACAAGGGCCTATAAACCGAAAGCGTGACTCTGCTAAAATATTAATTTCCGGTTTAAAGACAGGTTCCCAGACCATGTTTTTTAAGTACCATGGTTTTACATGCAAAGGTTCGCTGCATATAGTTGCACCTGAAAAACCTTACAATCAGGCAGATTTTGTGAACATTCTCATAAAAAGTAGGATTTAGGTTACAATTGATGCAATAAAGTGAAATCGTAGACATTGTAATTTAATTCGCAAAACCTTCCGATTTACTACAACATGAAGCAGCATAAGCCTTTACAATGTAATCTTAGTATATCCACACAGCTTCAACGTATCAAATCGGCAGGTTTTCATTTCTACAACTGCACAAATCAAATTTAAGTTACTTGACATATAAGGGCTTATAAACCGAAAGCGTGACTCTGCTTAGTTAATAATTTCTGGTTTAAAGACAGGTTCCCAGACCATGTTTTTCAAGTACCATGGTTTAACATGCAAAGGTTCGCTGCATATAGTTGCACCTGAAAAACCTTACAATTAGGCAGATTTTGTGAACATTCTCATAAAAAGTAGGATTTAGGTTACAATTGATGCAATAAAGTGAAATCGTAGACATTGTAATTTAATTCGCAAAATCTTAAGATTTGATACAACATATAGCAGCATAGGCGTTTACAATGTAATCTTAGTATATCTACACAGCTTCAACGTATCAAATCGGCAGGTTTTCATTTCTACAACTGCACAAATCAAATTTGAGTTACTTGACATACAAGGGCTTATAAACCAAAAGCGTGACTCTGCTAAGTTAATAATTTCCGGTTTAAAGACAGGTTCCCAGACCATGTTTTTTAAGTACCATAGTTTTACATGCAAAGGTTCGCTGCATATAGTTGCACCTGAAAAACCTTACAATTAGGCAGATTTTGTGAACATTCTCATAAAAAGTAGGATTAAGGTTACAATTGATGCAATAAAGTGAAATCGTAGACATTGTAATTTAATTCGCAAAACCTTTCGATTTGATACAACATGAAGCAGCATAAGCCTTCACAATGTAATCTTAGTATATCTACACAGCTTCAACGTATTAAATCGGCAGGTTTTTATTTCTACAACTGCACAAATCGAATTTAAGTTACTTGACATACAAGGGCTTATAAACCGAAAGCGTGACTCTGCTAAGTTAATAATTTCCGGTTTAAAGACAGGTTCCCAGACCATGTTTTTCAAGTACCATGGTTTTACATGCAAAGGTTCGCTGCATATCGTTGCACCTGAAAAACCTTACAATTAGGCAGATTTTGTGAACATTTTCATAAAAAGTAGGATTTACGTTACAATTGATGCAATAAAGGTAAATCGTAGACATTGTAATTTAATTCGCAAAACCTTCCGATTTAATACAACATGAAGCAGCATAAGCCTTCACAATGTAATCTTAGTATATCTACACAGCTTTAACGTATCAAATCGGCAGGTTTTCATTTGTACAACTGCACAAATCGAATTTAAGTTTCTTGACATACAAGGGCTTATAAACCGAAAGCGTGACTCTGCTAAGTTAATAATTTCCGGTTTAAAGACAGGTCCTTAGACTATGTTTTTCAAGTACCATGGTTTTACATGCAAAGGTTTGCTGCATATAGTTGCACCTGAAAAATCTTACAATTAGGCGGATTTTGTAAACATTCTCATGAAAAGTAGGATTTAGGTTACAATTGATGCAATAAAGTGAAATCGTAGACATTGTAATTAAATTCGCAAAACCTTCCGATTTGATACAACATGAAGCAGCATAAGCCTTTACAATGTAATCTTACAAGCATAACTCGCCAAACCATCAGCGAGATTTTCTATGAGATATTTTTTTTCGAAAAGAGCGTCCAAAAAAACTTAGAATGGCTTAACAACATGGTGCGCGTAATAAGTTTCGTTCGATAAAATATTTTTTCGAAAAAACGAAAAAGGCCTTAAAATGGTTTTTTAATCCTATTTTAAATTTTTTAAAGACACATCTTAAGCAGAATTTTTAAAAATTTTTGTATGAAAACCCATTTTAAAATATTTAGAATTCAAAAACAATTGAAATTTAAAATTTTGAAATTTTTTGTTTTTTTTTAAATTTTGACAGGACAAGGGTCAGTGCCTTAAAAAATTTGAAAAAACAAAAAATTTCAAAATTTAAATTTTAATTGTTTTTGAATTCTAAATATTTTAAAATGGGTTTTCATACAAAATTTTTTAAAAATTCTGCTTAAGATGTGTCTTTAAAAAATTTAAAATAGGATTAAAAAACCATTTTAAGGCCTTTTTCGTTTTTTCGAAAAAATATTTTATCGAACGAAACTTATTACGCGCACCATGTTGTTAAGCCATTCTAAGTTTTTTTGGACGCTCTTTTCAAAAAAAAATATCTCATAGAAAATCTCGCTAATGGTTTGGCGAGTTATGCTCGTTAGTATATCTACACAGCTTCAACGTATCAAATCGGCGGGTTATATTTCTACAACTGCACAAATCGAATTTAAGTTACTTGACATACAAGGGCTTATAAACCGAAAGCGTGACTCTGCTAAATTAATAATTTCCGGTTTAAAGACAGGTTCCCAGACCATGTTTTTAAAGTACCATGGTTTTACATGCAAAGGTTCGCTGCATATAGTTGCACCTGAAAAACCTTACAATTAGGCAGATTTTGTGAACATTCTCATAAAAAGTAGGATTAAGGTTACAATTGATGCAATAAAGTGAAATCGTAGACATTGTAATTTAATTCGCAAAACCTTCCGATTTGATACAACATGAAGCAGCATAAGCCTTTACAGTGTAATCTTAGTATATCTACACAGCTTCAACGTATCAAATCGGCAGGTTTTCATTTCTACAACTGCACAAATCAAATTTGAGTTACTTGACATACAAGGGCTTATAAACCGAAAGCGTGACTCTGCTAAAGTAATAATTTCCGGTTTAAAGACAGGTTCCCAGACCATGTTTTTCAAGTACCGTGGTTTTATATGCAAACGTTCGCTGCATATAGTTGCGCCTGAAAAACCTTACAATTAGGCAGATTTTGTGAACATTTTCATAAAAAGTAGGATTTACGTTACAATTGATGCAATAAAGTAAAATCGTAGACATTGTAATTTAATTCGCAAAACCTTCCGATTTGATACAACATCAAGCAGCATAAGCCTTTACAATGTAATCTTAGTATATCTACACAGCTTCAACGTATCAAATCGGCAGGTTTTCATTTCTACAACTGCACAAATCGAATCTAAGTTACTTGACATACAAGGGCTTATAAACCGAAAGCGTGACTCTGCTAAGGTAATAATTTCCAGTTTAACGACAGGTTCCAAAACCATGTTTTTCAAGTACCATGGTTTTACATGCAAAGTTTTGCTGCATATAGTTGCACCTAAAAAACCTTACAATTAAGCAGATTTTGTGAACATTCTCATAAAAAGTCGGATTTAGGTTACAACTGATGCAATAAAGTGGAATCGTAGACATTGTAATTTATTTCGCAAAATCTTCCGATGTAATACAACATATAGCAGCATATGCCTTTACAATGTAATCTTAGTATATCTACACAGCTTCAACGTATTTAATCGGCAGGTTTTTATTTCTACAACTGCACAAATCGAATTTAAGTTACTTGACATACAAGGGCTTATAAACCGAAAGCGTGACTCTGCTAAGTTAATAATTTCCGGTTTAAAGAAAGGTTCCCAGACCATGTTTTTCAAGTACCATGGTTTTACATGCAAACGTTTGCTGCATATAGTTGCACCTGAAAAACCTTACAATTAGGCAGATTTTGTGAACATTCTCATAAAAAGTAGGATTAAGGTTACAATTAATGCAATAAAGTGAAATCGTAAACATTGTAATTTAATTCGCAAAACCTTCCTATTTGATACAACATGAAGCAGCCTAAGCCTTTACAATGTAATCCTAGTATATCTACACAGCTTTAACGTATAAAATCGGCAGGTTTTCATTTCTACAACTGCACAAATCGAATTTAAGTTACTTGACATACAAGGGCTTATAAACCGAAAGCGTGACTCTGCTAAATTAATAATGTCCGGTTTAAAGACAGGTCCTTAGACCATGTTTTTCAAGTACCATGGTTTTACATGCAAAGGTTCGCTGCATATAGTTGCACCTGAAAAATCTTACAATTAGGCAAATTTTGTGAACATTCTCATAAAAAGTCGGATTTAGGTTACAACTGATGCAATAAAGTGGAATCGTAGACATTGTAATTTAATTCGCAGAATCTTCCGATTTGATACAACATATAGCAGCATAGGCCTTTACATTGTAATCTTAGTATATCTACACAGCTTCAACGTATCAAATCGGCAGGTTTTCATTTCTACAACTGCACAAATCAAATTTGAGTTACTTGACATACAAGGGCTTATAAACCGAAAGCGTGACTCTGCTAAAGTAATAATTTCCGGTTTAAAGACAGGTTCCCAGACCATGTTTTTCAAGTACCATGGTTTTATATGCAAACGTTCGCTGCATATAGTTGCACCTGAAAAACCTTACAATTAGGCAGATTTTGTGAACATTTTTATAAAAAGTAGGATTTACGTTACAATTGATGCAATAAAGTGAAATCGTAGACATTGTAATTTAATTCGCAAAACCTTCCGATTTGATACAACATCAAGCACCATAAGCCTTTACAATGTAATCTTAGTATATTTACACAGCTTCAACGTATCAAATCGGCAGGTTTTCATTTTTACAACTGCACAAATCGAATCTAAGTTACTTGACATACAAGGGCTTATAAACCGAAAGCGTGACTCTGCTAAGTTAATAATGTCCGGTTTAAAGACAGGTCCTTAGACCATGTTTTTCAAGTACCATGGTTTCACATGCAAAGGTTTGCTGCATATAGTTGCACCTGAAAAATCTTACAATTAGGCAAATTTTGTGAACATTCTCATAAAAAGTCGGATTTAGGTTACAACTGATGCAATAAAGTGGAATCGTAGACATTGTAATTTAATTCGCAGAATCTTCCGATTTGATACAACATATAGCAGCATAGGCCTTTACAATGTAATCTTAGTATATCTACACAGCTTCAACGTATCAAATCGGCAGGTTGTCATTTTTACAACTGCACAAATCAAATTTAAGTTACTTGACATACAAGGGCTTATAAACCGAAAGCGTGACTCTGCTAAGTTAATAATTTCCGGTTTAAAGACAGGTTCCTAGACCATGTTTTTCAAGTACCATTGTTTTACATGCAAAGGTTCGCTGCATATAGTTGCACCTGAAAAACCTTACAATTAGGCAGATTTTGTGAACATTCTCATGAAAAGTAGGATTTAGGTTACAATTGATGCAATAAAGTGAAATCGTAGACATTGTAATTTAATTCGCAAAACCTTCCGATTTGATACAACATAAAGCAGCATAAGCCTTTACAATGTAATCTTAGTATATCTACACAGCTTCAACGTATTAAATCGGCAGGTTTTCATTTCTACAACTGCACAAATCGAATTTAAGTTACTTGACATACAAGGGCTTATAAACCGAAAGCGTGACTCTGCTAAGTTAATAATTTCCGGTTAAAGGACAGGTTCCCAGAGCATGTTTTTCAAGTACCATAGTTTTACATGCAAAGGTTCGCTGCATATAGTTGCACCTGAAAAACCTTACAATTAGGCAGATTTTGTGAACATTCTCATAAAAAGTAGGATTTGGGTTACAATTGATGCAATAAAGTAAAATCGTAGACATTGTTATTCAATTCGCAAAACCTTCCGATTTGATACAACATATAGCAGCATAGGCCTTTACAATGTAATCTTAGTATATCTACACAGCTTCAACGTATCAAATCGGCAGGTTCTCATTTCTACAACTGCACAAATCAAATTTGAGTTACTTGACATACAAGGGCTTATACACCGAAAGCGTGACTCTGCTAAGTTAATAATTTCCGGTTTAAAGACAGGTTCCCAGACCATGTTTTTCAAGTACCATGGTTTTATATGCAAACGTTCGCTGCATATAGTTGCACCTGAAAAACCTTACAATTAGGCAGATTTTGTGAACATTTTCATAAAAAGTAGGACTTACGTTACAATTGATGCAATAAAAGTAAATCGTAGACATTGTAATTTAATTCGCAAAACCTTCCGATTTAATACAACATCAAGCAGCATAAGCCTTTACAATGTAATCTTAGTATATCTACACAGCTTTAACGTATAAAATCGGCAGGTTTTCATTTCTACAACTGCACAAATCGAATTTAAGGTACTTACCAAACAAGGGCCTATAAACCGAAAGCGTGACTCTGCTAAAATATTAATTTTTGGTGTAAAGACAGGTTCCCAGACCATGTTTTTAAAGTACCATGGTTTTACATGCAAAGGTTCGCTGCATATAGTTGCACCTAAAAAACCTTACAATTAGGCAGATTTTGTAAACATTCTCATCAAAAGTAGGATTTAGGTTACAATTGATGCAATAAAGTGAAATCGTAGACATTGTAATTTAATTCGCAAAACCTTCCGATTTACTACAACATGAAGCAGCATAAGCCTTTACAATGTAATCTTAGTATATCCACACAGCTTCAACGTATCAAATCGGCAGGTTTTCATTTCTACAACTGCACAAATCAAATTTAAGTTACTTGACATATAAGGGCTTATAAACCGAAAGCGTGACTCTGCTCAGTTAATAATTTCCGGTTTAAAGACAAGTTCCCAGACCATGTTTTTTAAGTACCATGGTTTTACATGCAAAGGTTCGCTGCATATAGTTGCACCTGAAAAACCTTACAATTAGGCAGATTTTGTGAACATTCTCATAAAAAGTAGGATTAAGGTTACAATTGATGCAATAAAGTGAAATCGTAGACATTGTAATTTAATTCGCAAAACCTTCCGATTTGATACAACATGAAGCAGCATAAGCCTTTACAATGTAATTTTAGTATATCTACACAGCTTCAACGTATCAAATCGGCAGGTTTTCATTTCAACAACTGCACAAATCGAATCTAAGTTACTTGACATACAAGGGCTTATAAACCGAAAGCGTGACTCTGCTAAGTTAATAATTTCCAGTTTAACGACAGGTTCCAAAACCATGTTTTTCAAGTACCATGGTTTTACATGCAAAGTTTCGCTGCATATAGTTGCACCTAAAAAACCTTACAATTAAGCAGATTTTGTGAACATTCTCATAAAAAGTCGGATTTAGGTTACAACTGATGCAATAAAGTGGAATCGTAGACATTGTAATTTATTTCGCAAAATCTTCCGATGTAATACAACATATAGCAGCATATGCCTTTACAATGTAATCTTAGTATATCTACACAGCTTCAACGTATTAAATCGGCAGGTTTTTATTTCTACAACTGCACAAATTGAATTTAAGTTACTTGACATACAAGGGCTTACAAACCGAAAGCGTGACTCTGCTAAGTTAATAATTTCCGGTTTAAAGACAGGTTCCCAGACCATGTTTTTCAAGTACCATGGTTTTACATGCAAACGTTTGCTGCATATAGTTGCACCTGAAAAACCTTACAATTAGGCAGATTTTGTGAACATTCTCATAAAAAGTAGGATTAAGGTTACAATTAATGCAATAAAGTGAAATCGTAAACATTGTAATTTAATTCGCAAAACCTTCCGATTTGATACAACATGAAGCAGCCTAAGCCTTTACAATGTAATCTTAGTATATCTACACAGCTTTAACGTATAAAATCGGCAGGTTTTCATTTCTACAACTGCACAAATCGAATTTAAGTTACTTGACATACAAGGGCTTATAAACCGAAAGCGTGACTCTGCTAAGTTAATAATGTCCGGTTTAAAGACAGGTCCTTAGACCATGTTTTTCAAGTACCATGGTTTTACATGCAAAGGTTCGCTGCATATAGTTGCACCTGAAAAATCTTACAATTAGGCAAATTTTGTGAACATTCTCATAAAAAGTCGGATTTAGGTTACAACTGATGCAATAAAGTGGAATCGTAGACATTGTAATTTAATTCGCAGAATCTTCCGATTTGATACAACATATAGCAGCATAGGCCTTTACAATGTAATTTTAGTATATCTACACAGCTTCAACGTATCAAATCGGCAGGTTTTCATTTTTACAACTGCACAAATCAAATTTAAGTTACTTGACATACAAGGGCTTATAAACCGAAAGCGTGACTCTGCTAAGTTAATAATTTCCGGTTTAAGGACAGGTTCCCAGAGCATGTTTTTCAAGTACCATAGTTTTACATGCAAAGGTTCGCTGCATATAGTTGCACCTGAAAAACCTTACAATTAGGCAGATTTTGTGAACATTCTCATAAAAAGTAGGATTTGGGTTACAATTGATGCAATAAAGTAAAATCGTAGACATTGTTATTCAATTCGCAAAACCTTCCGATTTGATACAACATATAGCAGCATAGGCCTTTACAATGTAATCTTAGTATATCTACACAGCTTCAACGTATCAAATCGGCAGGTTCTCATTTCTACAACTGCACAAATCAAATTTGAGTTACTTGACATACAAGGGCTTATACACCGAAAGCGTGACTCTGCTAAGTTAATAATTTCCGGTTTAAAGACAGGTTCCCAGACCATGTTTTTCAAGTACCATGGTTTTATATGCAAACGTTCGCTGCATATAGTTGCACCTGAAAAACCTTACAATTAGGCAGATTTTGTGAACATTTTCATAAAAAGTAGGACTTACGTTACAATTGATGCAATAAAAGTAAATCGTAGACATTGTAATTTAATTCGCAAAACCTTCCGATTTAATACAACATCAAGCAGCATAAGCCTTTACAATGTAATCTTAGTATATCTACACAGCTTTAACGTATAAAATCGGCAGGTTTTCATTTCTACAACTGCACAAATCGATTTTAAGGTACTTAACAAACAAGGGCCTATAAACCGAAAGCGTGACTCTGCTAAAATATTAATTTTTGTTGTAAAGACAGGTTCCCAGACCATGTTTTTAAAGTACCATGGTTTTACATGCAAAGGTTCGCTGCATATAGTTGCACCTAAAAAACCTTACAATTAGGCAGATTTTGTAAACATTCTCATCAAAAGTAGGATTTAGGTTACAATTGATGCAATAAAGTGAAATCGTAGACATTGTAATTTAATTCGCAAAACCTTCCGATTTACTACAACATGAAGCAGCATAAGCCTTTACAATGTAATCTTAGTATATCCACACAGCTTCAACGTATCAAATCGGCAGGTTTTCATTTCTACAACTGCACAAATCAAATTTAAGTTACTTGACATATAAGGGCTTATAAACCGAAAGCGTGACTCTGCTCAGTTAATAATTTCCGGTTTAAAGACAAGTTCCCAGACCATGTTTTTTAAGTACCATGGTTTTACATGCAAAGGTTCGCTGCATATAGTTGCACCTGAAAAACCTTACAATTAGGCAGATTTTGTGAACATTCTCATAAAAAGTCGGATTTACGTTACAATTGATGCAATAAAGTGAAATCGTAGACATTGTAATTTAATTCGCAAAACCTTCCGATTTGATACAACATCAAGCAGCATAAGCCTTTACAATGTAATTTTAGTATATCTACACAGCTTCAACGTATCAAATCGGCAGGTTTTCATTTCTACAACTGCACAAATCGAATCTAAGTTACTTGACATACAAGGGCTTATAAACCGAAAGCGTGACTCTGCTAAGTTAATAATTTCCAGTTTAACGACAGGTTCCAAAACCATGTTTTTCAAGTACCATGGTTTTACATGCAAAGTTTCGCTGCATATAGTTGCACCTAAAAAACCTTACAATTAAGCAGATTTTGTGAACATTCTCATAAAAAGTCGGATTTAGGTTACAACTGATGCAATAAAGTGGAATCGTAGACATTGTAATTTATTTCGCAAAATCTTCCGATGTAATACAACATATAGCAGCATATGCCTTTACAATGTAATCTTAGTATATCTACACAGCTTCAACGTATTAAATCGGCAGGTTTTTATTTCTACAACTGCACAAATCGAATTTAAGTTACTTGACATACAAGGGCTTACAAACCGAAAGCGTGACTCTGCTAAGTTAATAATTTCCGGTTTAAAGACAGGTTCCCAGACCATGTTTTTCAAGTACCATGGTTTTACATGCAAACGTTTGCTGCATATAGTTGCACCTGAAAAACCTTACAATTAGGCAGATTTTGTGAACATTCTCATAAAAAGTAGGATTAAGGTTACAATTAATGCAATAAAGTGAAATCGTAAACATTGTAATTTAATTCGCAAAACCTTCCGATTTGATACAACATGAAGCAGCCTAAGCCTTTACAATGTAATCTTAGTATATCTACACAGCTTTAACGTATAAAATCGGCAGGTTTTCATTTCTACAACTGCACAAATCGAATTTAAGTTACTTGACATACAAGGGCTTATAAACCGAAAGCGTGACTCTGCTAAGTTAATAATGTCCGGTTTAAAGACAGGTCCTTAGACCATGTTTTTCAAGTACCATGGTTTTACATGCAAAGGTTCGCTGCATATAGTTGCACCTGAAAAATCTTACAATTAGGCAAATTTTGTGAACATTCTCATAAAAAGTCGGATTTAGGTTACAACTGATGCAATAAAGTGGAATCGTAGACATTGTAATTTAATTCGCAGAATCTTCCGATTTGATACAACATATAGCAGCATAGGCCTTTACAATGTAATCTTAGTATATCTACACAGCTTCAACGTATCAAATCGGCAGGTTTTCATTTTTACAACTGCACAAATCAAATTTAAGTTACTTGACATACAAGGGCTTATAAACCGAAAGCGTGACTCTGCTAAGTTAATAAATTCCGGTTTAAAGACAGGTTCCTAGACCATGTTTTTCAAGTACCATGGTTTTACATGCAAAGGTTCGCTGCATATAGTTGCACCTGAAAAACCTTACAATTAGGCAGATTTTGTGAACATTCTCATGAAAAGTAGGATTTAGGTTACAATTGATGCAATAAAGTGAAATCGTAGACATTGTAATTTAATTCGCAAAACCTTCCGATTTGATACAACATAAAGCAGCATAAGCCTTTACAATGTAATCTTAGTATATCTACACAGCTTCAACGTATCAAATCGGCAGGTTTTCATTTCTACAACTGCACAAATCGAATTTAAGTTACTTGACATACAAGGGCTTATAAACCGAAAGCGTGACTCTGCTAAGTTAATAATTTCCGGTTTAAAGACAGGTTCCCAGACCATGTTTTTCAAGTACCATAGTTTTACATGCAAAGGTTCGCTGCATATAGTTGCACCTGAAAAACCTTACAATTAGGCAGATTTTGTGAACATTCTCATAAAAAGTAGGATTTGGGTTACAATTGATGCAATAAAGTAAAATCGTAGACATTGTTATTCAATTCGCAAAACCTTCCGATTTGATACAACATATAGCAGCATAGGCCTTTACAATGTAATCTTAGTATATCTACACAGCTTCAACGTATCAAATCGGCAGGTTCTCATTTCTACAACTGCACAAATCAAATTTGAGTTACTTGACATACAAGGGCTTATAAACCGAAAGCGTGACTCTGCTAAGTTAATAATTTCCGGTTTAAAGACAGGTTCCCAGACCATGTTTTTCAAGTACCATGGTTTTATATGCAAACGTTCGCTGCATATAGTTGCACCTGAAAAACCTTACAATTAGGCAGATTTTGTGAACATTTTCATAAAAAGTAGGATTTACGTTACAATTGATGCAATAAAGGTAAATCGTAGACATTGTAATTTAATTCGCAAAACCTTCCGATTTGATACAACATATAGCAGCATAAGCCTTTACAATGTAATCTTAGTATATCTACACAGCTTTAACGTATAAAATTGGCAGGTTTTCATTTCTACAACTGCACAAATCGAATTTAAGGTACTTAACAAACAAGGGCCTATAAACCGAAAGCGTGACTCTGCTAAAATATTAATTTTTGGTGTAAAGACAGGTTCCCAGACCATGTTTTTTAACTACCATGGTTTTACATGCAAAGGTTCGCTGCATATAGTTGCAACTGAAAAACCTTACAATTAGGCAGATTTTGTGAACATTCTCATGAAAAGTAGGATTTAGGTTACAATTGATGCAATAAAGTGAAATCGTAGACATTGTAATTTAATTCGCAAAACCTTCCGATTTACTACAACATAAAGCAGCATAAGCCTTTACAATGTAATCTTAGTATATCTACACAGCTTTAACGTATCAAATCGGCAGGTTTTCATTTCTATAACTGCACAAATCAAATTTAAGTTACTTGACATATAAGGGCTTATAAACCGAAAGCGTGACTCTGCTCAGTTAATAATTTCTGGTTTAAAGACAGGTTCCCAGACCATGTTTTTTAAGTACCATGGTTTTACATGCAAAGGTTCGCTGCATATAGTTGCACCTGAAAAACCTTACAATTAGGCAGATTTTGTGAACATTCTCATAAAAAGTAGGATTAAGGTTACAATTGATGCAATAAAGTGAAATCGTAGACATTGTAATTTAATTCGCAAAACCTTCCGATTTGATACAACATGAAGCAGCATAGGCCTTTACAATGTAATTTTAGTATATCTACACAGCTTCAACGTATCAAATCGGCAGGTTTTCATTTCTACAACTGCACAAATCGAATTTAAGTTACTTAACAAACAAGGGCTTATAAACCGAAAGCGTGACTCTGCTAAAATATTAATTTCCGGTTTAAAGACAGGTTCCCAGACCATGTTTTTTAAGTACCATGGTTTTACATGCAAAGGTTCGCTGCATATAGTTGCACCTGAAAAACCTTACAATCAGGCAGATTTTGTGAACATTCTCATAAAAAGTAGGATTTAGGTTACAATTGATGCAATAAAGTGAAATCGTAGACATTGTAATTTAATTCGCAAAACCTTCCGATTTACTACAACATGAAGCAGCATAAGCCTTTACAATGTAATCTTAGTATATCCACACAGCTTCAACGTATCAAATCGGCAGGTTTTCATTTCTACAACTGCACAAATCAAATTTAAGTTACTTGACATATAAGGGCTTATAAACCGAAAGCGTGACTCTGCTTAGTTAATAATTTCTGGTTTAAAGACAGGTTCCCAGACCATGTTTTTCAAGTACCATGGTTTAACATGCAAAGGTTCGCTGCATATAGTTGCACCTGAAAAACCTTACAATTAGGCAGATTTTGTGAACATTCTCATAAAAAGTAGGATTTAGGTTACAATTGATGCAATAAAGTGAAATCGTAGACATTGTAATTTAATTCGCAAAATCTTAAGATTTGATACAACATATAGCAGCATAGGCGTTTACAATGTAATCTTAGTATATCTACACAGCTTCAACGTATCAAATCGGCAGGTTTTCATTTCTACAACTGCACAAATCGAATTTGAGTTACTTGACATACAAGGGCTTATAAACCAAAAGCGTGACTCTGCTAAGTTAATAATTTCCGGTTTAAAGACAGGTTCCCAGACCATGTTTTTTAAGTACCATAGTTTTACATGCAAAGGTTCGCTGCATATAGTTGCACCTGAAAAACCTTACAATTAGGCAGATTTTGTGAACATTCTCATAAAAAGTAGGATTAAGGTTACAATTGATGCAATAAAGTGAAATCGTAGACATTGTAATTTAATTCGCAAAACCTTTCGATTTGATACAACATGAAGCAGCATAAGCCTTCACAATGTAATCTTAGTATATCTACACAGCTTCAACGTATTAAATCGGCAGGTTTTTATTTCTACAACTGCACAAATCGAATTTAAGTTACTTGACATACAAGGGCTTATAAACCGAAAGCGTGACTCTGCTAAGTTCATAATTTCCGGTTTAAAGACAGGTTCCCAGACCATGTTTTTCAAGTACCATGGTTTTACATGCAAAGGTTCGCTGCATATCGTTGCACCTGAAAAACCTTACAATTAGGCAGATTTTGTGAACATTCTCATGAAAAGTAGGATTAAGGTTACAATTGATGCAATAAAGGTAAATCGTAGACATTGTAATTTAATTCGCAAAACCTTCCGATTTAATACAACATCAAGCAGCATAAGCCTTTACAATGTAATCTTAGTATATCTACACAGCTTTAACGTATAAAATCGGCAGGTTTTCATTTGTACAACTGCACAAATCGAATTTAAGGTACTTAACAAACAAGGGCCTATAAACCGAAAGCGTGACTCTGCTAAAATATTAATTTTTGGTGTAAAGACAGGTTCCCAGACCATGTTTTTTAACTACCATGGTTTTACATGCAAAGGTTCGCTGCATATAGTTGCAACTGAAAAACCTTACAATTAGGCAGATTTTGTGAACATTCTCATGAAAAGTAGGATTTAGGTTACAATTGATGCAATAAAGTGAAATCGTAGACATTGTAATTTAATTCGCAAAACCTTCCGATTTACTACAACATAAAGCAGCATAAGCCTTTACAATGTAATCTTAGTATATCTACACAGCTTTAACGTATCAAATCGGCAGGTTTTCATTTCTACAACTGCACAAATCAAATTTAAGTTACTTGACATATAAGGGCTTATAAACCGAAAGCGTGACTCTGCTCAGTTAATAATTTCCGGTTTAAAGACAGGTTCCCAGACCATGTTTTTTAAGTACCATGGTTTTACATGCAAAGGTTCGCTGCATATAGTTGCACCTGAAAAACCTTACAATTAGGCAGATTTTGTGAACATTCTCATAAAAAGTAGGATTAAGGTTACAATTGATGCAATAAAGTGAAATCGTAGACATTGTAATTTAATTCGCAAAACCTTCCGATTTGATACAACATGAAGCAGCATAAGCCTTTACAATGTAATTTTAGTATATCTACACAGCTTCAACGTATCAAATCGGCAGGTTTTCATTTCTACAACTGCACAAATCGAATTTAAGTTACTTAACAAACAAGGGCCTATAAACCGAAAGCGTGACTCTGCTAAAATATTAATTTCCGGTTTAAAGACAGGTTCCCAGACCATGTTTTTTAAGTACCATGGTTTTACATGCAAAGGTTCGCTGCATATAGTTGCACCTGAAAAACCTTACAATCAGGCAGATTTTGTGAACATTCTCATAAAAAGTAGGATTTAGGTTACAATTGATGCAATAAAGTGAAATCGTAGACATTGTAATTTAATTCGCAAAACCTTCCGATTTACTACAACATGAAGCAGCATAAGCCTTTACAATGTAATCTTAGTATATCCACACAGCTTCAACGTATCAAATCGGCAGGTTTTCATTTCTACAACTGCACAAATCAAATTTAAGTTACTTGACATATAAGGGCTTATAAACCGAAAGCGTGACTCTGCTTAGTTAATAATTTCTGGTTTAAAGACAGGTTCCCAGACCATGTTTTTCAAGTACCATGGTTTAACATGCAAAGGTTCGCTGCATATAGTTGCACCTGAAAAACCTTACAATTAGGCAGATTTTGTGAACATTCTCATAAAAAGTAGGATTTAGGTTACAATTGATGCAATAAAGTGAAATCGTAGACATTGTAATTTAATTCGCAAAATCTTAAGATTTAATACAACATATAGCAGCATAGGCGTTTACAATGTAATCTTAGTATATCTACACAGCTTCAACGTATCAAATCGGCAGGTTTTCATTTCTACAACTGCACAAATCAAATTTGAGTTACTTGACATACAAGGGCTTATAAACCAAAAGCGTGACTCTGCTAAGTTAATAATTTCCGGTTTAAAGACAGGTTCCCAGACCATGTTTTTTAAGTACCATAGTTTTACATGCAAAGGTTCGCTGCATATAGTTGCACCTGAAAAACCTTACAATTAGGCAGATTTTGTGAACATTCTCATAAAAAGTAGGATTAAGGTTACAATTGATGCAATAAAGTGAAATCGTAGACATTGTAATTTAATTCGCAAAACCTTTCGATTTGATACAACATGAAGCAGCATAAGCCTTCACAATGTAATCTTAGTATATCTACACAGCTTCAACGTATTAAATCGGCAGGTTTTTATTTCTACAACTGCACAAATCGAATTTAAGTTACTTGACATACAAGGGCTTATAAACCGAAAGCGTGACTCTGCTAAGTTAATAATTTCCGGTTTAAAGACAGGTTCCCAGACCATGTTTTTCAAGTACCATGGTTTTACATGCAAAGGTTCGCTGCATATCGTTGCACCTGAAAAACCTTACAATTAGGCAGATTTTGTGAACATTCTCATAAAAAGTAGGATTAAGGTTACAATTGATGCAATAGAGTGAAATCGTAGACATTGTAATTAAATTCGCAAAACCTTCCGATTTGATACAACATGAAGCAGCATAAGCCTTTACAATGTAATCTTACAAGCATAACTCGCCAAACCATCAGCGAGATTTTCTATGAGATATTTTTTTTCGAAAAGAGCGTCCAAAAAAACTTAGAATGGCTTAACAACATGGTGCGCGTAATAAGTTTCGTTCGATAAAATATTTTTTCGAAAAAACGAAAAAGGCCTTAAAATGGTTTTTTAATCCTATTTTAAATTTTTTAAAGACACATCTTAAGCAGAATTTTTAAAAATTTTTGTATGAAAACCCATTTTAAAATATTTAGAATTCAAAAACAATTGAAATTTAAAATTTTGAAATTTTTTGTTTTTTTTTAAATTTTGACAGGACAAGGGTCAGTGCCTTAAAAAATTTGAAAAAACAAAAAATTTCAAAATTTAAATTTTAATTGTTTTTGAATTCTAAATATTTTAAAATGGGTTTTCATACAAAATTTTTTAAAAATTCTGCTTAAGATGTGTCTTTAAAAAATTTAAAATAGGATTAAAAAACCATTTTAAGGCCTTTTTCGTTTTTTCGAAAAAATATTTTATCGAACGAAACTTATTACGCGCACCATGTTGTTAAGCCATTCTAAGTTTTTTTGGACGCTCTTTTCGAAAAAAAATATCTCATAGAAAATCTCGCTAATGGTTTGGCGAGTTATGCTCGTTAGTATATCTACACAGCTTCAACGTATCAAATCGGCGGGTTATATTTCTACAACTGCACAAATCGAATTTAAGTTACTTGACATACAAGGGCTTATAAACCGAAAGCGTGACTCTGCTAAATTAATAATTTCCGGTTTAAAGACAGGTTCCCAGACCATGTTTTTAAAGTACCATGGTTTTACATGCAAAGGTTCGCTGCATATAGTTGCACCTGAAAAACCTTACAATTAGGCAGATTTTGTGAACATTCTCATAAAAAGTAGGATTTAGGTTACAATTGATGCAATAAAGTGAAATCGTGGAAATTGTAATTTAATTCGCAAAACCTTCCGATTTGATACAACATGAAGCAGCCTAAGCCTTCACAATGTAATCTTAGTATATCTACACAGCTTTAACGTATCAAATCGGCAGGTTTTCATTTCTACAACTGCACAAATCGAATTTAAGTTTTTTGACATACAAGGGCATATAAACCGAAAGCGTGACTCTGCTAAGTTAATAATTTCCGGTTTAAAGACAGGTCCTTAGACCATGTTTTTCAAGTACCATGGTTTTACATGCAAAGGTTCGCTGCATATAGTTGCACCTGAAAAATCTTACAATTAGGCAGATTTTTTAAACATTCTCATTAAAAGTAGGATTTAGGTTACAATTGATGCAATAAAGTGAAATCGTAGACATTGTAATTAAATTCTCAAAACCTTCCGATTTGATACAACATGAAGCAGCATAAGCCTTTACAATGTAATTTAAGTATATCTACACAGCTTTAACGTATCAAATCGGCAGGTTTTCATTTCTACAACTGCACAAATCGAATTTAAGTTACTTGACATACAAGGGCTTATAAACCGAAAGCGTGACTCTGCTTAGTTAATAATTTCTGGTTAAAAGACAGGTTCCCAGACCATGTTTTTCAAGTACCATGGTTTTACATGCAAAGGTTCGCTGCATATAGTTGCACCTGAAAAACCTTACAATTAGGCAGATTTTGTGAACATTCTCATAAAAAGTAGGATTTAGGTTACAATTGATGCAATAAAGTAAAATCGTAGACATTGTAATTTAATTCGCAAATCCTTCGGATTTGATACAACATATAGCAGCATAGGCCTTTACAGTGTAATCTTAGTATATCTACACAGCTTCAACGTATCAAGTCGGCAGGTTTTCATTTCTACAACTGCACAAATCAAATTTGAGTTACTTGACATACAAGGGCTTATAAACCGAAAGCGTGACTCTGCTAAAGTAATAATTTCCGGTTTAAAGACAGGTTCCCAGACCATGTTTTTCAAGTACCATGGTTTTATATGCAAACGTTCGCTGCATATAGTTGCGCCTGAAAAACCTTACAATTAGGCAGATTTTGTGAACATTTTCATAAAAAGTAGGATTTACGTTACAATTGATGCAATAAAGTAAAATCGTAGACATTGTAATTTAATTCGCAAAACCTTCCGATTTGATACAACATCAAGCAGCATAAGCCTTTACAATGTAATCTTAGTATATCTACACAGCTTCAACGTATCAAATCGGCAGGTTTTCATTTCTACAACTGCACAAATCGAATCTAAGTTACTTGACATACAAGGGCTTATAAACTGAAAGCGTGACTTTGCTAAGGTAATAATTTCCAGTTTAACGACAGGTTCCAAAACCATGTTTTTCAAGTACCATGGTTTTACATGCAAAGTTTTGCTGCATATAGTTGCACCTAAAAAACCTTACAATTAAGCAGATTTTGTGAACATTCTCATAAAAAGTCGGATTTAGGTTACAACTGATGCAATAAAGTGGAATCGTAGACATTGTAATTTATTTCGCAAAATCTTCCGATGTAATACAACATATAGCAGCATATGCCTTTACAATGTAATCTTAGTATATTTTCACAGCTTCAACGTATTTAATCGGCAGGTTTTTATTTCTACAACTGCACAAATCGAATTTAAGTTACTTGACATACAAGGGCTTATAAACCGAAAGCGTGACTCTGCTAAGTTAATAATTTCCGGTTTAAAGAAAGGTTCCCAGACCATGTTTTTCAAGTACCATGGTTTTACATGCAAACGTTTGCTGCATATAGTTGCACCTGAAAAACCTTACAATTAGGCAGATTTTGTGAACATTCTCATAAAAAGTAGGATTTAGGTTACAATTGATGCAATAAAGTAAAATCGTAGACATTGTAATTTAATTCGCAAAACCTTCCGATTTGATACAACATGAAGCAGCCTAAGCCTTTACAATGTAATCTTAGTATATCTACACAGCTTTAACGTATAAAATCGGCAGCTTTTCATTTCTACAACTGCACAAATCGAATTTAAGTTACTTGACATACAAGGGCTTATAAACCGAAAGCGTGACTCTGCTAAATTAATAATGTCCGGTTTAAAGACAGGTCCTTAGACCATGTTTTTCAAGTACCGTGGTTTTACATGCAAAGGTTCGCTGCATATAGTTGCACCTGAAAAATCTTACAATTAGGCAAATTTTGTGAACATTCTCATAAAAAGTCGGATTTAGGTTACAACTGATGCAATAAAGTGGAATCGTAGACATTGTAATTTAATTCGCAGAATCTTCCGATTTGATACAACATATAGCAGCATAGGCCTTTACAATGTAATCTTAGTATATCTACACAGCTTCAACGTATCAAATCGGCAGGTTTTCATTTTTACAACTGCACAAATCAAATTTAAGTTACTTGACATACAAGGGCTTATAAACCGAAAGCGTGACTCTGCTAAGTTAATAATTTCCGGTTTAAAGACAGGTTCCTAGACCATGTTTTTCAAGTACCATGGTTTTACATGCAAAGGTTCGCTGCATATAGTTGCACCTGAAAAACCTTACAATTAGGCAGATTTTGTAAACATTTTCATGAAAAGTAGGATTTAGGTTACAATTGATGCAATAAAGTGAAATCGTAGACATTGTAATTTAATTCGCAAAACCTTCCGATTTGATACAACATAAAGCAGCATAAGCCTTAACAATGTAATCTTAGTATATCTACACAGCTTCAACGTATCAAATCGGCAGGTTTTCATTTCTACAACTGCACAAATCGAATTTAAGTTACTTGACATACAAGGGCTTATAAACCGAAAGCGTGACTCTGCTAAGTTAATAATTTCCGGTTTAAAGACAGGTTTCCAGACCATGTTTTTCAAGTACCATAGTTTTACATGCAAAGGTTCGCTGCATATAGTTGCACCTGAAAAACCTTACAATTAGGCAGATTTTGTGAACATTCTCATAAAAAGTAGGATTTAAGTTACAATTGATGCAATAAAGTAAAATCGTAGACATTGTTATTCAATTCGCAAAACCTTCCGATTTGATACAACATATAGCAGCATAGGCCTTTACAATGTAATCTTAGTATATCTACACAGCTTCAACGTATCAAATCGGCAGGTTCTCATTTCTACAACTGCACAAATTAAATTTGAGTTACTTGACATACAAGGGCTTATAAACCGAAAGCGTGACTCTGCTAAGTTAATAATTTCCGGTTTAAAGACAGGTCCTTAGACCATGTTTTTCAAGTACCATGGTTTTACATGCAAAGGTTTGCTGCATATAGTTGCACCTGAAAAATCTTACAATTAGGCGGATTTTGTAAACATTCTCATAAAAAGTAGGATTTAGGTTACAATTGATGCAATAAAGTGAAATCGTAGACATTGTAATTAAATTCGCAAAACCTTCCGATTTGATACAACATGAAGCAGCATAAGCCTTTACAATATAATCTTACAAGCATAACTCGCCAAACCATCAGCGAGATTTTCTATGAGATATTTTTTTTCGAAAAGAGCGTCCAAAAAAACTTAGAATGGCTTAACAACATGGTGCGCGTAATAAGTTTCGTTCGATAAAATATTTTTTCGAAAAAACGAAAAAGGCCTTAAAATGGTTTTTTAATCCTATTTTAAATTTTTTAAAGACACATCTTAAGCAGAATTTCTAAAAATTTTTGTATGAAAACCCATTTTAAAATATTTAGAATTCAAAAACAATTGAAATTTAAAATTTTGAAATTTTTTGTTTTTTTTTAAATTTTGACAGGACAAGGGTCAGTGCCTTAAAAAATTTGAAAAAACAAAAAATTTCAAAATTTAAATTTTAATTGTTTTTGAATTCTAAATATTTTAAAATGGGTTTTCATACAAAATTTTTTA
Source organism: Dicyrtomina minuta (assembly GCA_949802685.1). Taxonomy (NCBI): domain Eukaryota; kingdom Metazoa; phylum Arthropoda; class Collembola; order Symphypleona; family Dicyrtomidae; genus Dicyrtomina; species Dicyrtomina minuta. The sequence continues at coordinate 104,324 of CATKUY010000108.1, read as the reverse complement.
AAAATTCTGCTTAAGATGTGTCTTTAAAAAATTTAAAATAGGATTAAAAAACCATTTTAAGGCCTTTTTCGTTTTTTCGAAAAAATATTTTATCGAACGAAACTTATTACGCGCACCATGTTGTTAAGCCATTCTAAGTTTTTTTGGACGCTCTTTTCGAAAAAAAATATCTCATAGAAAATCTCGCTAATGGTTTGGCGAGTTATGCTCGTTAGTATATCTACACAGCTTCAACGTATCAAATCGGCGGGTTATATTTCTACAACTGCACAAATCGAATTTAAGTTACTTGACATACAAGGGCTTATAAACCGAAAGCGTGACTCTGCTAAATTAATAATTTCCGGTTTAAAGACAGGTTCCCAGACCATGTTTTTAAAGTACCATGGTTTTACATGCAAAGGTTCGCTGCATATAGTTGCACCTGAAAAACCTTACAATTAGGCAGATTTTGTGAACATTCTCATAAAAAGTAGGATTTAGGTTACAATTGATGCAATAAAGTGAAATCGTGGAAATTGTAAATTAATTCGCAGAACCTTCCGATTTGATACAACATGAAGCAGCCTAAGCCTTCACAATGTAATCTTAGTATATCTACACAGCTTTAACGTATCAAATCGGCAGGTTTTCATTTCTACAACTGCACAAATCGAATTTAAGTTTTTTGACATACAAGGGCTTATAAACCGAAAGCGTGACTCTGCTAAGTTAATAATTTCCGGTTTAAAGACAGGTTCCAAAACCATGTTTTTTAAGTACCATGGTTTTACATGCAAACGTTTGCTGCATATAGTTGCACCTGAAAAACCTTACAATTAGGCAGATTTTGTGAACATTCTCATAAAAAGTAGGATTAAGGTTACAATTAATGCAATAAAGTGAAATCGTAAACATTGTAATTTAATTCGCAAAACCTTCCGATTTGATACAACATGAAGCAGCCTAAGCCTTTACAATGTAATCTTAGTATATCTACACAGCTTTAACGTATAAAATCGGCAGGTTTTCATTTCTACAACTGCACAAATCGAATTTAAGTTACTTGACATACAAGGGCTTATAAACCGAAAGCGTGACTCTGCTAAATTAATAATGTCCGGTTTAAAGACAGGTCCTTAGACCATGTTTTTCAAGTACCATGGTTTTACATGCAAAGGTTCGCTGCATATAGTTGCACCTGAAAAATCTTACAATTAGGCAAATTTTGTGAACATTCTCATAAAAAGTCGGATTTAGGTTACAACTGATGCAATAAAGTGGAATCGTAGACATTGTAATTTAATTCGCAGAATCTTCCGATTTGATACAACATATAGCAGCATAGGCCTTTACAATGTAATCTTAGTATATCTACACAGCTTCAACGTATCAAATCGGCAGGTTTTTATTTTTACAACTGCACAAATCAAATTTAAGTTACTTGACATACAAGGGCTTATAAACCGAAAGCGTGACTCTGCTAAGTTAATAATTTCCGGTTTAAAGACAGGTTCCTAGACCATGTTTTTCAAGTACCATGGTTTTACATGCAAAGGTTCGCTGCATATAGTTGCACCTGAAAAACCTTACAATTAGGCAGATTTTGTAAACATTTTCATGAAAAGTAGGATTTAGGTTACAATTGATGCAATAAAGTGAAATCGTAGACATTGTAATTTAATTCGCAAAACCTTCCGATTTGATACAACATAAAGCAGCATAAGCCTTAACAATGTAATCTTAGTATATCTACACAGCTTCAACGTATCAAATCGGCAGGTTTTCATTTCTACAACTGCACAAATCGAATTTAAGTTACTTGACATACAAGGGCTTATAAACCGAAAGCGTGACTCTGCTAAGTTAATAATTTCCGGTTTAAAGACAGGTTCCCAGACCATGTTTTTCAAGTACCATAGTTTTACATGCAAAGGTTCGCTGCATATAGTTGCACCTGAAAAACCTTACAATTAGGCAGATTTTGTGAACATTCTCATAAAAAGTAGGATTTAAGTTACAATTGATGCAATAAAGTAAAATCGTAGACATTGTAATTTAATTCGCAAAACCTTTCGATTTGATACAACATAAAGCAGCATAAGCCTTAACAATGTAATCTTAGTATATCTACACAGCTTCAACGTATCAAATCGGCAGGTTTGCATTTCTACAACTGCACAAATCGAATTTAAGTTACTTGACATACAAGGGCTTATAAACCGAAAGCGTGACTCTGCTGAGTTAATAATGTCCGGTTTAAAGACAGGTCCTTAGACCATGTTTTTCAAGTACCATGGTTTTACATGCAAAGGTTCGCTGCATATAGTTGCACCTGAAAAATCTTACAATTAGGCAAATTTTGTGAACATTCTCATAAAAAGTCGGATTTAGGTTACAACTGATGCAATAAAGTGGAATCGTAGACATTGTAATTTAATTCGCAAAATCTTCCGATTTGATACAACATATAGCAGCATAGGCCTTTACAATGTAATCTTAGTATATCTACACAGCTTCAACGTATCAAATCGGCAGGTTTTCATTTCTACAACTGCACAAATCAAATTTAAGTTACTTGACATACAAGGGCTTTTAAACCGAAAGCGTGACTCTGCTAAGTTAATAATTTCCGGTTTAAAGACAGGTTCCCAGACCATGTTTTTTAAGTACCATGGTTTTACATGCAAAGGTTCGCTGCATACAGTTGCACCTGAAAAACCTTACAATTAGGCAGATTTTGTGAACATTCTCATGAAAAGTAGGATTTAGGTTACAATTGATGCAATAAAGTAAAATCGTAGACATTGTAATTTAATTCGCAAAACCTTCCGATTTGATACAACATCAAGCAGCATAAGCCTTTACAATGTAATCTTAGTATATCTACACAGCTTCAACGTATCAAATCGGCAGGTTTTCATTTCTACAACTGCACAAATCGAATCTAAGTTACTTGACATACAAGGGCTTATAAACCGAAAGCGTGACTCTGCTAAGGTAATAATTTCCAGTTTAACGACAGGTTCCAAAACCATGTTTTTCAAGTACCATGGTTTTACATGCAAAGTTTTGCTGCATATAGTTGCACCTAAAAAACCTTACAATTAAGCAGATTTTGTGAACATTCTCATAAAAAGTCGGATTTAGGTTACAACTGATGCAATAAAGTGGAATCGTAGACATTGTAATTTATTTCGCAAAATCTTCCGATGTAATACAACATATAGCAGCATATGCCTTTACAATGTAATCTTAGTATATCTACACAGCTTCAACGTATTTAATCGGCAGGTTTTTATTTCTACAACTGCACAAATCGAATTTAAGTTACTTGACATACAAGGGCTTATAAACCGAAAGCGTGACTCTGCTAAGTTAATAATTTCCGGTTTAAAGAAAGGTTCCCAGACCATGTTTTTCAAGTACCATGGTTTTACATGCAAACGTTTGCTGCATATAGTTGCACCTGAAAAACCTTACAATTAGGCAGATTTTGTGAACATTCTCATAAAAAGTAGGATTAAGGTTACAATTAATGCAATAAAGTGAAATCGTAAACATTGTAATTTAATTCGCAAAACCTTCCGATTTGATACAACATGAAGCAGCCTAAGCCTTTACAATGTAATCTTAGTATATCTACACAGCTTTAACGTATAAAATCGGCAGGTTTTCATTTCTACAACTGCACAAATCGAATTTAAGTTACTTGACATACAAGGGCTTATAAACCGAAAGCGTGACTCTGCTAAATTAATAATGTCCGGTTTAAAGAAAGGTCCTTAGACCATGTTTTTCAAGTACCATGGTTTTACATGCAAAGGTTCGCTGCATATAGTTGCACCTGAAAAATCTTACAATTAGGCAAATTTTGTGAACATTCTCATAAAAAGTCGGATTTAGGTTACAACTGATGCAATAAAGTGGAATCGTAGACATTGTAATTTAATTCGCAGAATCTTCCGATTTGATACAACATATAGCAGCATAGGCCTTTACAATGTAATCTTAGTATATCTACACAGCTTCAACGTATCAAATCGGCAGGTTTTCATTTTTACAACTGCACAAATCAAATTTAAGTTACTTGACATACAAGGGCTTATAAACCGAAAGCGTGACTCTGCTAAGTTAATAATTTCCGGTTTAAAGACAGGTTCCTAGACCATGTTTTTCAAGTACCATGGTTTTACATGCAAAGGTTCGCTGCATATAGTTGCACCTGAAAAACCTTACAATTAGGCAGATTTTGTAAACATTTTCATGAAAAGTAGGATTTAGGTTACAATTGATGCAATAAAGTGAAATCGTAGACATTGTAATTTAATTCGCAAAACCTTCCGATTTGATACAACATAAAGCAGCATAAGCCTTAACAATGTAATCTTAGTATATCTACACAGCTTCAACGTATCAAATCGGCAGGTTTTCATTTCTACAACTGCACAAATCGAATTTAAGTTACTTGACATACAAGGGCTTATAAACCGAAAGCGTGACTCTGCTAAGTTAATAATTTCCGGTTTAAAGACAGGTTCCCAGACCATGTTTTTCAAGTACCATAGTTTTACATGCAAAGGTTCGCTGCATATAGTTGCACCTGAAAAACCTTACAATTAGGCAGATTTTGTGAACATTCTCATAAAAAGTAGGATTTAAGTTACAATTGATGCAATAAAGTAAAATCGTAGACATTGTTATTCAATTCGCAAAACCTTCCGATTTGATACAACATATAGCAGCATAGGCCTTTACAATGTAATCTTAGTATATCTACACAGCTTCAACGTATCAAATCGGCAGGTTCTCATTTCTACAACTGCACAAATTAAATTTGAGTTACTTGACATACAAGGGCTTATAAACCGAAAGCGTGACTCTGCTAAGGTAATAATTTCCGGTTTCAAGACAGGTTCCCAGACCATGTTTTTCAAGTACCATGGTTTTATATGCAAACGTTCGCTGCATATAGTTGCACCTGAAAAACCTTACAATTAGGCAGATTTAGTGAACATTTTCATAAAAAGTAGGATTTACGTTACAATTGATGCAATAAAGGTAAATCGTAGACATTGTAATTTAATTCGCAAAACCTTCCGATTTAATACAACATCAAGCAGCATAAGCCTTTACAATGTAATCTTAGTATATCTACACAGCTTTAACGTATAAAATCGGCAGGTTTTTATTTCTACAACTGCACAAATCGAATTTAAGTTACTTGACATACAAGGGCTTATAAACCGAAAGCGTGACTCTGCTGAGTTAATAATGTCCGGTTTAAAGACAGGTCCTTAGACCATGTTTTTCAAGTACCATGGTTTTACATGCAAAGGTTCGCTGCATATAGTTGCACCTGAAAAATCTTACAATTAGGCAAATTTTGTGAACATTCTCATAAAAAGTCGGATTTAGGTTACAACTGATGCAATAAAGTGGAATCGTAGACATTGTAATTTAATTCGCAAAATCTTCCGATTTGATACAACATATAGCAGCATAGGCCTTTACAATGTAATCTTAGTATATCTACACAGCTTTAACGTATAAAATCGGCAGGTTTTCATTTCTACAACTGCACAAATCGAATTTAAGTTACTTGACATACAAGGGCTTATAAACTGAAAGCGTGACTCTGCTAAGTTAATAATTTCCTGTTTAAAGACAGGTTCCCAGACCATGTTTTTCAAGTACCATGGTTTTACATGCAAAGGTTCGCTGCATATAGTTTCACCTGAAAAACCTTACAATTAGGCAGATTTTGTGAACATTCTCATAAAAAGTAGGATTTAGGTTACAATTGATGCAATAAAGTCAAATCGTAGACATTGTTATTTAATTCGCAAAACCTTCCGATTTGATACAACATATAGCAGCATAGGCCTTTACAATGTAATCTTAGTATATCTACACAGCTACAACGTATCAAATCGGCAGGTTTTTATTTCTACAACTGCACAAATCAAATTTGAGTTACTTGACATACAAGGGCTTATAAACTGAAAGCGTGACTCTGCTAAGTTAATAATTTCCGGTTTAAAGACAGGTTCCCAGACCATGTTTTTAAGTACCATGGTTTTACATGCAAAGGTTCGCTGCATATAGTTGCACCTGAAAAACCTTACAATTAGGCAGATTTTGTAAACATTCTCATAAAAAGTAGGATTAAGGTTACAATTGATGCAATAAAGTGAAATCGTAGACATTGTAATTTAATTCGCAAAACCTTCCGATTTGATACAACATGAAGCAGCATAGGCCTTCACAATGTAATCTTAGTATATCTACACAGCTTTAACGTATCAAATCGGCAGGTTTTCATTTCTACAACTGCACAAATCGAATTTAAGTTACTTGACATACAAGGGCTTATAAACCGAAAGCGTGACTCTGCTAAGTTAATAATTTCCGGTTTAAAGAAAGGTTCCCAGACCATGTTTTTCAAGTACCATGGTTTTACATGCAAAGGTTTGCTGCATATAGTTGCACCTGAAGAACCTTACAATTAGGCAGATTTTGTGAACATTCTCATAAAAAGTAGGATTTAGGTTACAATTGATGCAATAAAGTGAAATCGTAGACATTGTAATTAAATTCGCAAAACCTTCCGATTTGATACAACATGAAGCAGCATAGGCCTTTACAATGTAATCTTAGTATATCTACACAGCTTCAACGTATTAAATCGGCAGGTTTTCATTTCTACAACTGCACAAATCGAATCTAAGTTACTTGACATACAAGGGCTTATAAACCGAAAGCGTGACTCTGCTAAGTTAATAATTGGCAGTTTAAAGACAGGTTCCAAAACTATGTTTTTCAGGTACCATGGTTTTACATGCAAAGGTTCGCTGCATATAGTTGCACCTGAAAAACCTTACAATTAGGCAGATTTTGTGAACATTCTCATAAAAAGTAGGATTTAGGTTACAATTGATGCAATAAAGTGAAATCGTAGACATTGTTATTTAATTCGCAAAACCTTCCGATTTACTACAACATGAAGAAGCATAAGCCTTTACAATGTAATCTTAGTATATCTACACAGCTTCAACGTATTAAATCGGCAGGTTTTCATTTCTACAACTGCACAAATCGAATTTAAGTTACTTGACATACAAGGGCTTATAAACCGAAAGCGTGACTCTGCTAAGTTAATAATTTACGGTTTACAGACAGGTTTTCAGACCATGTTTTTCAAGTACCATGGTTTTACATGCAAAGGTTTGCTGCATATAGTTGCACCTAAAAAACCTTACAATTAGGCAGATTTTGTGAACATTTTTATAAGAAGTAGGATTTAGGTTACAATTGATGCAATGAAGTGAAATCGTAGACATTGTAATTGAATTCGCAAAACCTTCCGATTTGATACAACATGAAGCAGCATAAGCCTTTACAATGTAATCTTAGTATATCTACACAGCTTCAACGTATCAAATTGGCAGGTTTTTATTTCTACAACTGCACAAATCGAATCTAAGTTACTTGACATACAAGGGCTTATAAACCGAAAGCGTGACTCTGCTAAGGTAATAATTTCCAGTTTAACGACAGGTTCGAAAACCATGTTTTTCAAGTACCATGGTTTTACATGCAAAGGTTTGCTGCATATAGTTGCACCTGATGAACCTTACAATTAGGCAGATTTTGTGAACATTCTCATAAAAAGTAGGATTTAGGTTACAATTGATGCAATAAAGTGAAATCGTAGACATTGTAATTAAATTCGCAAAACCTTCCGATTTGATACAACATGAAGCAGCATAGGCCTTTACAATGTAATCTTAGTATATCTACACAGCTTCAACGTATTAAATCGGCAGGTTTTCATTTCTACAACTGCACAAATCGAATCTAAGTTACTTGACATACAAGGGCTTATAAACCGAAAGCGTGACTCTGCTAAGTTAATAATTGGCAGTTTAAAGACAGGTTCCAAAACCATGTTTTTCAGGTACCATGGTTTTACATGCAAAGGTTCGCTGCATCTAGTTGCACCTGAAAAACCTTACAATTAGGCAGATTTTGTGAACATTCTCATAAAAAGTAGGATTTAGGTTACAATTGATGCAGTAAAGTGAAATCGTAGACATTGTTATTTAATTCGCAAAACCTTCCGATTTACTACAACATGAAGAAGCATAAGCCTTTACAATGTAATCTTAGTATATCTACACAGCTTCAACGTATTAAATCGGCAGGTTTTCATTTCTACAACTGCACAAATCGAATTTAAGTTACTTGACATACAAGAGCTTATAAACCGAAAGCGTGACTCTGCTAAGTTAATAATTTACGGTTTACAGACAGGTTTTCAGACCATGTTTTTCAAGTACCATGGTTTTACATGCAAAGGTTTGCTGCATATAGTTGCACCTAAAAAACCTTACAATTAGGCAGATTTTGTGAACATTTTTATAAGAAGTAGGATTTAGGTTACAATTGATGCAATGAAGTGAAATCGTAGACATTGTAATTGAATTCGCAAAACCTTCCGATTTGATACAACATGAAGCAGCATAAGCCTTTACAATGTAATCTTAGTATATCTACACAGCTTCAACGTATCAAATTGGCAGGTTTTTATTTCTACAACTGCACAAATCGAATCTAAGTTACTTGACATACAAGGGCTTATAAACCGAAAGCGTGACTCTGCTAAGGTAATAATTTCCAGTTTAACGACAGGTTCGAAAACCATGTTTTTCAAGTACCATGGTTTTACATGCAAAGTTTCGCTGCATATAGTTGCACCTGAAAAACCTTACAATTAAGCAGATTCTGTGAACATTCTCATAAAAAGTCGGATTTAGGTTGCAACTGATGCAATAAAGTGGAATCTTAGACATTGTAATTCATTTCGCAAAATCTTCCGATTTGATACAACATATAGCAGCATAGGCCTTTACAATGTAATCTTAGTATATCTACACAGCTTCAACGTATTAAATCGGCAGGTTTTTATTTCTACAACTAAACAAATCGAATTTAAGTTAATTGACATACAAGGGCTTATAAACCGAAAGCGTGACTCTGCTAAGTTAATAATTTCCGGTTTGAAGACAGGTTTCCAGACCATGTTTTTCAAGTACCATGGTTTTACATGCAAAGGTTCGCTGCATATAGTTGCACCTGAAAAACCTTACAATTAGGCAGATTTTGTGAACATTCTGATAAAAAGTAGGATTTAGGTTACAATTGATGCAATAAAGTGAAATCGTAGACATTGTAATTTAATTCGCAAAACCTTCCGATTTGATACAACATGAAGCAGCATAAGCCTTTACAATGTAATCTTATTATATCTACACAGCTTCAACGTATCAAATCGGCAGGTTTTCATTTCTACAACTGCACAAATCGAATCTAAGTTACTTGACATACAAGGGCTTTTAAACCGAGAGCGTGACTCTGCTAAGTTAATAATTTTCAGTTTAAAGACAGGTTCCAAAACCATGTTTTTCAAGTACCATGGTTTTACATGCAAAGTTTCGCTGCATATAGTTGCACCTGAAAAACCTTACAATTAGTCAGATTTTGTGAACATTCTCATAAAACGTCAGATTTACGTTACAACTGATGCAATAAAGTGGAATCGTAGACATTGTAATTTAATTCGCAAAATCTTCCGATTTGATACAACATATAGCAGCATAGGCCTTTACAATGTAATCTTAGTATATCTACACAGCTTCAACGTATCAAATCGGCAGGTTTTCATTTCTACAACTGCACAAATCGAATTTAAGTTACTTGACATACAAGGGCTTATAAACCGAAAGCGTAACTCTGCTAAGGTAATAATTTCCGGTTTAAAGACAGGTTTCCAGACCATGTTTTTCAAGTACCATGGTTTTACATGCAAAGGTTCGCTGTATATAGTTGCACCTGAAAAACCTTACAATTAGGCAGATTTTGTGAACATTCTCATGAAAAGTAGGATTTAGGTTACAATTGATGCAATAAAGTGAAATCGTAGACCTTGTAATTTAATTCGCAAAACCTTCCGATTTGATACAACATAAAGCAGCATAAGCCTTTACAATGTCATCTTAGTATATCTACACAGCTTTAACGTATCAAATCGGCAGGTTTTTATTTCTACAACTGCACAAATCAAATTTAAGTTACTTGACATACAAGGGCTTATAAACCGAAAGCGTGACTCTGCTAAGTTAATAATTTCCGGTTTAAAGACAGGTTTCCAGACCATGTTTTTCAAGTACCATGGTTTTACATGCAAAGGTTCGCTGCATATAGTTGCACCTGAAAAACCTTACAATTAGGCAGATTTTGTGAACATTCTGATAAAAAGTAGGATTTAGGTTACAATTGATGCAATAAAGTGAAATCGTAGACATTGTAATTTAATTCGCAAAACCTTCCGATTTGATACAACATGAAGCAGCATAAGCCTTTACAATGTAATCTTATTATATCTACACAGCTTCAACGTATCAAATCGGCAGGTTTTCATTTCTACAACTGCACAAATCGAATCTAAGTTACTTGACATACAAGGGCTTTTAAACCGAGAGCGTGACTCTGCTAAGTTAATAATTTTCAGTTTAAAGACAGGTTCCAAAACCATGTTTTTCAAGTACCATGGTTTTACATGCAAAGTTTCGCTGCATATAGTTGCACCTGAAAAACCTTACAATTAGTCAGATTTTGTGAACATTCTCATAAAACGTCAGATTTACGTTACAACTGATGCAATAAAGTGGAATCGTAGACATTGTAATTTAATTCGCAAAATCTTCCGATTTGATACAACATATAGCAGCATAGGCCTTTACAATGTAATCTTAGTATATCTACACAGCTTCAACGTATCAAATCGGCAGGTTTTCATTTCTACAACTGCACAAATCGAATTTAAGTTACTTGACATACAAGGGCTTATAAACCGAAAGCGTAACTCTGCTAAGGTAATAATTTCCGGTTTAAAGACAGGTTTCCAGACCATGTTTTTCAAGTACCATGGTTTTACATGCAAAGGTTCGCTGTATATAGTTGCACCTGAAAAACCTTACAATTAGGCAGATTTTGTGAACATTCTCATGAAAAGTAGGATTTAGGTTACAATTGATGCAATAAAGTGAAATCGTAGACCTTGTAATTTAATTCGCAAAACCTTCCGATTTGATACAACATAAAGCAGCATAAGCCTTTACAATGTCATCTTAGTATATCTACACAGCTTTAACGTATCAAATCGGCAGGTTTTTATTTCTACAACTGCACAAATCAAATTTAAGTTACTTGACATACAAGGGCTTATAAACCGAAAGCGTGACTCTGCTAAGTTAATAATTTCCGGTTTAAAGACAGGTTCCCAGACCATGTTTTTCAAGTACCATGGTTTTACATGCAAAGGTTCGCTGCATATAGTTGCACCTGAAAAACCTTACAATTAGGCAGATTTTGTGAACATTTTCATAAAAGTAGGATTTAGGTTACAATTGATGCAATAAAGTGAAATCGTAGACATTGTAATTTAATTCGCAAAACCTTCCGATTTGATACAACATATAGCAGCATAAGCCTTTACAATGTAATCTTAGTATATCTACACAGCTTTAACGTATTAAATCGGCAGGTTTTCATTTCTACAACTGCACAAATCAAATTTAAGTTACTTGACATACAAGGGCTTATAAACCGAAAGCGTGACTCTGCTAAGTTAATAATTTCCGGTTTAAAGACAGGTTCCCAGACCATGTTTTTCAAGTACCATGGTTTTACATGCAAAGGTTCGCTGCATATAGTTGCACCTGAAAAACCTTACAATTAGGCAGATTTTATGCACATTCTCATAAAAAGTAGGATTCAGGTTACAATTGATGCAATAAAGTGAAATCGTAGACATTGTAATTAAATTCGCAAAACCTTCCGATTTGATACAACGTGAAGCAGCATAGGCCTTTACAATGTATTTTTAGTATATCTACACAGCTTCAACGTATCAAATCGGCATGTTTTCATTTCTACAACTGCACAAATCGAATTTAAGTTACTTGACATACAAGGGCTTATAAACCGAAAGCGTGACTCTGCTAAGTTAATAATTGCCAGTTTAAAGACAGGTTCCAAAACCATGTTTTTCAGGTACCATGGTTTTACATGCAAAGGTTCGCTGCATATAGTTGCACCTGAAAAACCTTACAATTAGGCAGATTTTGTGAACATTCTCATCAAAAGTAGGATTTAGGTTACAATTGATGCAATAAAGTGAAATCGTAGACATTGTTATTTAATTCGCAAAACCTTCCGATTTACTACAACATGAAGAAGCATAAGCCTTTACAATGTAATCTTAGTATATCTACACAGCTTCAACGTATTAAATCGGCAGGTTTTCATTTCTACAACTGCACAAATCGAATTTAAGTTACTTGACATACAAGGGCCTATAAACCGAAAGCGTGACTCTGCTAAGTTAATAATTTACGGTTTACAGACAGGTTTTCAGACCATGTTTTTCAAGTACCATGGTTTTACATGCAAAGGTTTGCTGCATATAGTTGCACCTAAAAAACCTTACAATTAGGCAGATTTTGTGAACATTTTTATAAGAAGTAGGATTTAGGTTACAATTGATGCAATGAAGTGAAATCGTAGACATTGTAATTGAATTCGCAAAACCTTCCGATTTGATACAACATGAAGCAGCATAAGCCTTTACAATGTAATCTTAGTATATCTACACAGCTTCAACGTATCAAATTGGCAGGTTTTTATTTCTACAACTGCACAAATCGAATCTAAGTTACTTGACATACAAGGGCTTATAAACCGAAAGCGTGACTCTGCTAAGGTAATAATTTCCAGTTTAACGACAGGTTCATAAACCATGTTTTTCAAGTACCATGGTTTTACATGCAAAGTTTCGCTGCATATAGTTGCACCTGAAAAACCTTACAATTAAGCAGATTCTGTGAACATTCTCATAAAAAGTCGGATTTAGGTTGCAACTGATGCAATAAAGTGGAATCGTAGACATTGTAATTTATTTCGCAAAATCTTCCGATTTGATACAACATATAGCAGCATAGGCCTTTACAATGTAATCTTAGTATATCTACACAGCTTCAACGTATTAAATCGGCAGGTTTTTATTTCTACAACTAAACAAATCGAATTTAAGTTAATTGACATACAAGGGCTTATAAACCGAAAGCGTGACTCTGCTAAGTTAATAATTTCCGGTTTGAAGACAGGTTTCCAGACCATGTTTTTCAAGTACCATGGTTTTACATGCAAAGGTTCGCTGCATATAGTTGCACCTGAAAAACCTTACAATTAGGCAGATTTTGTGAACATTCTGATAAAAAGTAGGATTAAGGTTACAATTGATGCAATAAAGTGAAATCGTAGACATTGTAATTTAATTCGCAAAACCTTCCGATTTGATACAACATGAAGCAGCATAAGCCTTTACAATGTAATCTTATTATATCTACACAGCTTTAACGTATCAAATCGGCAGGTTTTCATTTCTACAACTGCACAAATCGAATCTAAGTTACTTGACATACAAGGGCTTTTAAACCGAGAGCGTGACTCTGCTAAGTTAATAATTTTCAGTTTAAAGACAGGTTCCAAAACCATGTTTTTCAAGTACCATGGTTTTACATGCAAAGTTTCGCTGCATATAGTTGCACCTGAAAAACCTTACAATTAGGCAGATTTTGTGAACATTCTCATAAAAAGTCAGATTTAGGTTACAACTGATGCAATAAAGTGGAATCGTAGACATTGTAATTTAATTCGCAAAATCTTCCGATTTGATACAACATATCGCAGCATAGGCCTTTACAATGTAATCTTAGTATATCTACACAGCTTCAACGTATCAAATCGGCAGGTTTTCATTTCTACAACTGCACAAATCGAATTTAAGTTACTTGACATACAAGGGCTTATAAACCGAAAGCGTAACTCTGCTAAGGTAATAATTTCCGGTTTAAAGACAGGTTTCCAGACCATGTTTTTCAAGTACCATGGTTTTACATGCAAAGGTTCGCTGTATATAGTTGCACCTGAAAAACCTTACAATTAGGCAGATTTTGTGAACATTCTCATGAAAAGTAGGATTTAGGTTACAATTGATGCAATAAAGTGAAATCGTAGACCTTGTAATTTAATTCGCAAAACCTTCCGATTTGATACAACATAAAGCAGCATAAGCCTTTACAATGTCATCTTAGTATATCTACACAGCTTTAACGTATCAAATCGGCAGGTTTTTATTTCTACAACTGCACAAATCAAATTTAAGTTACTTGACATACAAGGGCTTATAAACCGAAAGCGTGACTCTGCTAAGTTAATAATTTCCGGTTTAAAGACAGGTTCCCAGACCATGTTTTTCAAGTACCATGGTTTTACATGCAAAGGTTCGCTGCATATAGTTGCACCTGAAAAACCTTACAATTAGGCAGATTTTGTGAACATTTTCATAAAAGTAGGATTTAGGTTACAATTGATGCAATAAAGTGAAATCGTAGACATTGTAATTTAATTCGCAAAACCTTCCGATTTGATACAACATATAGCAGCATAAGCCTTTACAATGTAATCTTAGTATATCTACACAGCTTTAACGTATTAAATCGGCAGGTTTTCATTTCTACAACTGCACAAATCAAATTTGAGTTACTTGACATACAAGGGCTTATAAACCGAAAGCGTGACTCTGCTAAGTTAATAATTTCCGGTTTAAAGACAGGTTCCCAGACCATGTTTTTCAAGTACCATGGTTTTACATGCAAAGGTTCGCTGCATATAGTTGCACCTGAAAAGCCTTACAATTAGGCAGATTTTATGCAAATTCTCATAAAAAGTAGGATTCAGGTTACAATTGATGCAATAAAGTGAAATCGTAGACATTGTAATTAAATTCGCAAAACCTTCCGATTTGATACAACATGAAGCAGCATAGGCCTTTACAATGTAATCTTAGTATATCTACACAGCTTCAACGTATCAAATCGGCATGTTTTCATTTCTACAACTGCACAAATCGAATTTAAGTTACTTGACATACAAGGGCTTATAAACCGAAAGCGTGACTCTGCTAAGTTAATAATTGCCAGTTTAAAGACAGGTTCCAAAACCATGTTTTTCAGGTACCATGGTTTTACATGCAAAGGTTCGCTGCATATAGTTGCACCTGAAAAACCTTACAATTAGGCAGATTTTGTGAACATTCTCATAAAAAGTAGGATTTAGGTTACAATTGATGCAATAAAGTGAAATCGTAGACATTGTTATTTAATTCGCAAAACCAACCGATTTACTACAACATGAAGCAGCATAAGCCTTTACAATGTAATCTTAGTATATCTACACAGCTTCAACGTATTAAATCGGCAGGTTTTCATTTCTACAACTGCACAAATCGAATTTAAGTTACTTGACATACAAGGGCTTATAAACCGAAAGCGTGACTCTGCTGAGTTAATAATTTCCGGATAAAAGACAGGTTCGCAGACCATGTTTTTCAAGTACCATGGTTTTACATGCAAAGTTTCGCTGCATATAGTTGCACCTGAAAAACCTTACAATTGGGCAGATTTTGTAAACATTTTCATAAAAAGTCGGATTTAGGTTACAACTGATGCAATAAAGTGGAATCGTAGACATTGTAATTTAATTCGCAAAATCTTCCGATTTAATACAACATATAGCAGCATAGGCCTTTACAATGTAATCTTAGTATATCTACACAGCTTCAACGTATCAAATCGGCAGGTTTTTATTTCTACAACTGCACAAATCGAATTTAAGTTACTTGACATACAAGGGCTTATAAACCGAAAGCGTGACTGCTAAGTTAATAATTTCCGGTTTAAAGACAGGTTCCCAGACCATGTTTTTCAAGTACCATGGTTTTACATGCAAAAGTTTGCTGCATATAGTTGCACCTGAAAAACCTTACAATTAGGCAGATTTTGTGAACATTCTCATAAAAAGTAGGATTTAGGTTAAAATTGATGCAATAAAGTGAAATCGTAGACATTGTAATTTAATTCGCAAAACCTTTCGATTTAAAACAACATGAAGCAGCATAAGCCTTTACAATGTAATCTTAGTATATCTACACAGCTTCAACGTATCAAATCGGCAGGTTTTCATTTCTACAACTGCACAAATCGAACTTAAGTTACTTGACATACAAGGGCTTATAAACCGAAAGCGTGACTCTGCTTAGTTAATAATTTCCGGTTTAAAGACAGGTTTCCAGACCATGTTTTTCAAGTACCATGGTTTTACATGCAAAGGTTCGCTGCATATAGTTTCACCTGAAAAACCTTACAATTAGGCAGATTTTGTGAACATTCTCATAAAAAGTAGGATTTAGGTTACAATTGATGCAATAAAGTGAAATCGTAAACATTGTAATTTAATTTGCAAAACCTTCCGATTTGATACAACATGAAGCAGCATAAGCCTTTACAATGTAATCCTTGTATATCAACACAGCTCCAACGTATCAAATCGGCAGGTTTTCATTTCTACAACTGCACAAATCGAATTTAAGTTACTTGACATACAAGGGCTTATAAACCGAAAGCGTGACTCTGCTAAGTTAATAGGTTCCAGTTTAAAGACAGGTTCGCAGACCATGTTTTTATAGTACCATGGTTTTACATGCAAAGTTTCGCTGCATATAGTTGCACCTGAAAAACCTTACAATTAGGCAGATTTTGTAAACATTCTCATAAAAAGTCGGATTTAGGTTACAATTGATGCAATAAAGTGAAATCGTAGACATTGTAATTTAATTCGCAAAACCTTCCGATTTGATACAACATGAAGCAACATAAGCCTTTACAATGTAATCTTAGTATATCTACACAGCTTCAACGTATCAAATCAGCAGGTTTTCATTTCTACAACTTCACAAATCGAATCTAAGTTACTTGACATACAAGGGCTTATAAACCGAAAGCGTGACTCTGCTAAAATAATAATTTCCAGTTTAAAGACAGGTTCCCAAACCATGTTTTTTAAGTACCATGGTTTTACATGCAAAGTTGCGCTGCATATAGTTGCACCTGAAAAACCTTACAATTAGGCAGATTTTGTGAACATTCTCATAAAAATTTAGATTTAGATTACAACTGATGCAATGAAGTGGAATCGTAGAAATTGTAATTTAATTCGCAAAATCTTCCGATTTAATACAACATATAGCAGCATAGGCCTTAACAATGTAATCTTAGTATATCTACACAGCTTCAACGTATCAAATCGGCAGGTTTTCATTTCTACAACTGCACAAATCGAATTTAAGTTACTTGACATACAAGGGCGTATAAACCGGAAGCGTGACTCTGCTAAGTTAATAATTTCCCGTTTAAAGACAGGTTCCTAGACCATGTTTTTCAAGTACCATGGTTTTACATGCAAAGGTTCGCTGCATACAGTTGCACCTGAAAAACCTTACAATTAGGCAGATTTTGTAAACATTCTCATAAAAAGTAGGATTTATGTTACAATTGATGCAATGAAGTGAAATCGTAGACATTGTAATTTAATTTGCAAAACCTTCCGATTTGATACAACATATAGCAGCATAGGCCTTAACAATGTAATCTTAGTATATCTACACAGCTTCAACGTATCAAATCGGCAGGTTTTCATTTCTACAACTGCTCAAATCGAATTTTAATTACTTGACATACAAGGGCTTATAAACCGAAAGCGTGACTCTGCTTAGTTAATAATTTCCAGTTTAAAGACAGGTTCCTAGACCATGTTTTTCAAGTACCATGGTTTTACATGCAAAGTTTCGCTGCATATAGTTGCACCTGAAAAACCTTACAATTAGGCAGATTTTGTAAACATTTTCATAAAAAGTCGGATTTAGGTTACAATTGATGCAATAAAGTGAAATCGTAGACATTGTAATTTAATTTGCAAAACCTTCCGATTTGATACAACATGAAGCAGCATAGGCCTTAACAATGTAATCTTAGTATATCTACACAGCTTCAACGTATCAAATCGGCAGGTTTTCATTTCTACAACTGCTCAAATCGAATTTAAGTTACTTGACATACAAGGGCGTATAAACCGAAAGCGTGACTCTGCTAAGTTAATAATTTCCAGTTTAAAGACAGGTTCCTAGACCATGTTTTTCAAGTACCATGGTTTTACATGCAAAGGTTCGCTGCATACAGTTGCACCTGAAAAACCTTACAATTAGGCAGATTTTGTGAACATTCTCATAAAAAGTAGGATTTAGGTTACAACTGATGCAATAAAGTGGAATCGTAGACATTGTGATTTAATTCGCAAAATCTTCTGATTTCATACAACATATAGCAGCATAGGCCTTTACAATGTAATCTTAGTATATTAACACAGCTCCAACGTATCAAATCGGCAGGTTTTTATTTCTACAACTGCACAAATCGAATTTAAGTTACTTAACATACAAGGGCTTATAAACCGAAAGTGTGACTCTGCTAAGTAAATGATTTCCGGTTCGAAGACAGGTTCCTAGACCATGTTTTTCAAGTACCATGGTTTTACATGCAAAAGTTCGCTGCATATAGTTGCACCTAAAAAACCTTACAATTAGGCAGATTTTGTGAACATTCTCATAAAAAGTAGGATTTAGGTTACAATTGATGCAATAAAGTAAAATCGTAGACATTGTAATTTAATTCGCAAAACCTTCCGATTTGATACAACATGAAGCAGCATAAGCCTTTACAATGTAATCTTAGTATATCAACAC
This sequence comes from Dicyrtomina minuta, assembly GCA_949802685.1. NCBI lineage: Eukaryota > Metazoa > Arthropoda > Collembola > Symphypleona > Dicyrtomidae > Dicyrtomina > Dicyrtomina minuta. Next base: position 85,582 of record CATKUY010000108.1, on the reverse strand, counting down.
AGCTCCAACGTATCAAATCGGCAGGTTTTCATTTCTACAACTGCACAAATCGAATTTAAGTTACTTGACATACAAGGGCTTATAAACCGAAAGCGTGACTCTGCTAAGGTAATAAGTTCCAGTTTAAAGACAGGTTCGCAGACCATGTTTTTAAAGTACCATGGTTTTACATGCAAAGTTTCGCTGCATATAGTTGCACCTGAAAAACCTTACATATAGGCAGATTTTGTAAACATTCTCATAAAAAGTCGGATTTAGGTTACAATTGATGCAATAAAGTGAAATCGTAGACATTGTAATTTAATTTGCAAAACCTTCCGATTTGATACAACATGAAGCAGCATAGGCCTTAACAATGTAATCTTAGTATATCTACACAGCTTCAACGTATCAAATCGGCAGGTTTTCATTTCTACAACTGCACAAATCGAATTTAAGTTACTTGACATACAAGGGCGTATAAACCGAAAGCGTGACTCTGCTAAGTTAATAATTTCCAGTTTAAAGACAGGTTCCTAGACCATGTTTTTCAAGTACCATGGTTTTACATGCAAAGGTTCGCTGCATACAGTTGCACCTGAAAAACCTTACAATTAGGCAGATTTTGTAAACATTCTCATAAAAAGTAGGATTTATGTTACAATTGATGCAATGAAGTGAAATCGTAGACATTGTAATTTAATTTGCAAAACCTTCCGATTTGATACAACATGAAGCAGCATAAGCCTTTACAATGTAATCCTTGTATATCAACACAGCTCCAACGTATCAAATCGGCAGGTTTTCATTTCTACAACTGCACAAATCGAATTTAAGTTACTTGACATACAAGGGCTTATAAACCGAAAGCGTGACTCTGCTAAGTTAATAGGTTCCAGTTTAAAGACAGGTTCGCAGACCATGTTTTTAAAGTACCATGGTTTTACATGCAAAGTTTCGCTGCATATAGTTGCACCTGAAAAACCTTACAATTAGGCAGATTTTGTAAACATTCTCATAAAAAGTCGGATTTAGGTTACAATTGATGCAATAAAGTGAAATCGTAGACATTGTAATTTAATTCGCAAAACCTTCCGATTTGATACAACATGAAGCAACATAAGCCTTTACAATGTAATCTTAGTATATCTACACAGCTTCAACGTATCAAATCAGCAGGTTTTCATTTCTACAACTTCACAAATCGAATCTAAGTTACTTGACATACAAGGGCTTATAAACCGAAAGCGTGACTCTGCTAAAATAATAATTTCCAGTTTAAAGACAGGTTCCCAAACCATGTTTTTTAAGTACCATGGTTTTACATGCAAAGTTGCGCTGCATATAGTTGCACCTGAAAAACCTTACAATTAGGCAGATTTTGTGAACATTCTCATAAAAATTTAGATTTAGATTACAACTGATGCAATGAAGTGGAATCGTAGAAATTGTAATTTAATTCGCAAAATCTTCCGATTTAATACAACATATAGCAGCATAGGCCTTAACAATGTAATCTTAGTATATCTACACAGCTTCAACGTATCAAATCGGCAGGTTTTCATTTCTACAACTGCACAAATCGAATTTAAGTTACTTGACATACAAGGGCGTATAAACCGGAAGCGTGACTCTGCTAAGTTAATAATTTCCAGTTTAAAGACAGGTTCCTAGACCATGTTTTTCAAGTACCATGGTTTTACATGCAAAGGTTCGCTGCATACAGTTGCACCTGAAAAACCTTACAATTAGGCAGATTTTGTAAACATTCTCATAAAAAGTAGGATTTATGTTACAATTGATGCAATGAAGTGAAATCGTAGACATTGTAATTTAATTTGCAAAACCTTCCGATTTGATACAACATATAGCAGCATAGGCCTTAACAATGTAATCTTAGTATATCTACACAGCTTCAACGTATCAAATCGGCAGGTTTTTATTTCTACAACTGCTCAAATCGAATTTTAATTACTTGACATACAAGGGCTTATAAACCGAAAGCGTGACTCTGCTTAGTTAATAATTTCCAGTTTAAAGACAGGTTCCTAGACCATGTTTTTCAAGTACCATGGTTTTACATGCAAAGTTTCGCTGCATATAGTTGCACCTAAAAAACCTTACAGTTAGGCAGATTTTGTAAACATTCTCATAAAAAGTCGGATTTAGGTTACAACTGATGCAATAAAGTGGAATCGTAGACATTGTGATTTATTTCGCAAAATCTTCTGATTTCATACAACATATAGCAGCATAGGCCTTTACAATGTAATCTTAGTATATCTACACAGCTTCAGCGTATCAAATCGGCAGGTTTTCATTTCTGCAACTGCACAAATCGAATTTAAGTTACTTGACATACAAGGGCTTATAAACCGAAAGCGTGACTCTTCTTAGTTAATAATTTCCGGTTTAAAGACAGGTTCCTAGACCATGTTTTTTAAGTACCATGGTTTTACATGCAAAGGTTCGCTGCATATAGTTGCACCTAAAAAACCCTACAATTAGGCAGATTTTGTGAACATTCTCATAAAAAGTAGGATTTAGGTTACAACTGATGCAATAAAGTGGAATCGTAGACATTGTAATTTAGTTCGCAAAATCTTCCGATTTGATACAACATATAGCAGCATAGGCCTTTACAATGTAATCTTAGTATATCTACACAGCTTCAACGTATCAAATCGGCAGGTTTTCATTTCTACAACTGCACAAATCGAATTTAGGTTACTTGACATACAAGGGCCTATTAACCGAAAGCGTGACTCTGCTAAGTTAATAATTTCCGGTTTAAAGACAGGTTCCTAGACCATGTTTTTCAAGTACAATGGTTTTACATGCAAAGGTTGGCTGCATATAGTTGCACCTAAAAAACCTTACAATTAGGCAGATTTTGTGAACATTCTCATAAAAAGTAGGATTTAGGTTACAACTGATGCAATAAAGTGGAATCGTAGACATTGTAATTTAATTCGCAAAATCTTCCGATTTGATACAACATATAGCAGCATAGGCCTTTACAATGTAATCTTAGTATATCTACACAGCTTCAACGTATCAAATCGGCAGGTTTTTATTTCTACAACTGCACAAATCGAATTTAAGTTACTTAACATACAAGGGCTTATAAACCGAAAGTGTGACTCTGCTAAGTAAATGATTTCCGGTTCGAAGACAGGTTCCTAGACCATGTTTTTTAAGTACCATGGTTTTACATGCAAAAGTTCGCTGCATATAGTTGCACCTAAAAAACCTTACAATTAGGCAGATTTTGTGAACATTCTCATAAAAAGTAGGATTTAGGTTACAATTGATGCAATAAAGTGAAATCGTAGACATTGTAATTTAATTCGCAAAACCTTCCGATTTGATACAACATGAAGCAGCATAAGCCTTTACAATGTAATCTTAGTATATTAACACAGCTCCAACGTATCAAATCGGCAGGTTTTCATTTCTACAACTGCACAAATCGAATTTAAGTTACTTGACATACAAGGGCTTATAAACCGAAAGCGTGACTCTGCTAAAATAATAATTTCCAGTTTAAAGACAGGTTCCCAAACCATGTTTTTTAAGTACTATGGTTTTACATGCAAAGTTGCGCTGCATATAGTTGCACCTGAAAAACCTTACAATTAGGCAGATTTTGTGAACATTCTCATAAAAATTTAGATTTAGATTACAACTGATGCAATAAAGTGGAATCGTAGAAATTGTAATTTAATTCGCAAAATCTTCCGATTTGATACAACATATAGCAGCATAGGCCTTTACAATGTAATCTTAGTATATCTACACAGCTTCAGCGTATCAAATCGGCAGGTTTTCATTTCTGCAACTGCACAAATCGAATTTAAGTTACTTGACATACAAGGGCTTATAAACCGAAAGCGTGACTCTTCTTATTTAATAATTTCCGGTTTAAAGACAGGTTCCTAGACCATGTTTTTTAAGTACCATGGTTTTACATGCAAAGGTTCGCTGCATATAGTTGCACCTAAAAAACCCTACAATTAGGCAGATTTTGTGAACATTCTCATAAAAAGTAGGATTTAGGTTACAACTGATGCAATAAAGTGGAATCGTAGACATTGTAATTTAGTTCGCAAAATCTTCCGATTTGATACAACATATAGCAGCATAGGCCTTTACAATGTAATCTTAGTATATCTACACAGCTTCAACGTATCAAATCGGCAGGTTTTCATTTCTACAACTGCACAAATCGAATTTAGGTTACTTGACATACAAGGGCCTATTAACCGAAAGCGTGACTCTGCTAAGTTAATAATTTCCGGTTTAAAGACAGGTTCCTAGACCATGTTTTTCAAGTACAATGGTTTTACATGCAAAGGTTGGCTGCATATAGTTGCACCTAAAAAACCTTACAATTAGGCAGATTTTGTGAACATTCTCATAAAAAGTAGGATTTAGGTTACAACTGATGCAATAAAGTGGAATCGTAGACATTGTAATTTAATTCGCAAAATCTTCCGATTTGATACAACATATAGCAGCATAGGCCTTTACAATGTAATCTTAGTATATCTACACAGCTTCAACGTATCAAATCGGCAGGTTTTTATTTCTACAACTGCACAAATCGAATTTAAGTTACTTAACATACAAGGGCTTATAAACCGAAAGTGTGACTCTGCTAAGTAAATGATTTCCGGTTCGAAGACAGGTTCCTAGACCATGTTTTTTAAGTACCATGGTTTTACATGCAAAAGTTCGCTGCATATAGTTGCACCTAAAAAACCTTACAATTAGGCAGATTTTGTGAACATTCTCATAAAAAGTAGGATTTAGGTTACAATTGATGCAATAAAGTGAAATCGTAGACATTGTAATTTAATTCGCAAAACCTTCCGATTTGATACAACATGAAGCAGCATAAGCCTTTACAATGTAATCTTAGTATATTAACACAGCTCCAACGTATCAAATCGGCAGGTTTTCATTTCTACAACTGCACAAATCGAATTTAAGTTACTTGACATACAAGGGCTTATTAACCGAAAGCGTGACTCTGCTAAGTTAATAAGTTCCAGTTTAAAGACAGGTTCGCAGACCATGTTTTTAAAGTACCATGGTTGTACATGCAAAGTTTCGCTGCATATAGTTGCACCTGAAAAACCTTACAGTTAGGCAGATTTTGTAAACATTCTCATAAAAAGTCGGATTTAGGTTACAATTGATGCAATAAGGTGAAATCGTAGACATTGTAATTTAATTCGCAAAACCTTCCGATTTGATACAACATGAAGCAGCATAAGCTTTTACAATGTAATCTTAGTATATCTACACAGCTTCAACGTATCAAATCAGCAGGTTTTCATTTCTACAACTTCACAAATCGAATCTAAGTTACTTGACATACAAGGGCTTATAAACCGAAAGCGTGACTCTGCTAAAATAATAATTTCCAGTTTAAAGACAGGTTCCCAAACCATGTTTTTTAAGTACTATGGTTTTACATGCAAAGTTGCGCTGCATATAGTTGCACCTGAAAAACCTTACAATTAGGCAGATTTTGTGAACATTCTCATAAAAATTTAGATTTAGATTACAACTGATGCAATAAAGTGGAATCGTAGAAATTGTAATTTAATTCGCAAAATCTTCCGATTTGATACAACATATAGCAGCATAGGCCTTAACAATGTAATCTTAGTATATCTACACAGCTTCAACGTATCAAATCGGCAGGTTTTCATTTCTACAACTGCACAAATCGAATTTAAGTTACTTGACATACAAGGGCGTATAAACCGAAAGCGTGACTTTGCTAAGTTAATAATTTCCAGTTTAAAGACAGGTTCCTAGACCATGTTTTTCAAGTACCATGGTTTTACATGCAAAGGTTCGCTGCATACAGTTGCACCTGAAAAACCTTACAATTAGGCAGATTTTGTAAACATTCTCATAAAAAGTAGGATTTATGTTACAATTGATGCAATAAAGTGAAATCGTAGACATTGTAATTTAATTTGCAAAACCTTCCGATTTGATACAACATGAAGCAGCATAAGCCTTTACAATGTAATCCTTGTATATCTTCACAGCTTCAACGTATCAAATCGGCAGGTTTTCATTTCCACAACTGCACAAATCAAATCTAAGTTACTTGACATACAAGGGCTTATAAACCGAAAGCGTGACTCTGCTAAGTTATTAATTTCCAGTTTAAAGACAGGTTTCACAACCATGTTTTTTAAGTACCATGGTTTTACATGCAAAGTTTCGCTGCATATAGTTGCACCTGAAAAACCTTACAATTAGGCAGATTCTGTGAACATTCTCATAAAAAGTCAGATTTAGGTTACAACTGATGCAATAAAGTGGAATCGTAGACATTGTAATTTAATTCGCAAAATCTTCCGATTTGATACAACATGAAGCAGCATAAGCCTTTACAATGTAATCTTAGTATATCTACACAGCTGTAACGTATTAAATCAGCAGGTTTTCATTTCTACAACTGCACAAATCGAATCTAAGTTACTTGACATACAAGGGCATATAAACCGAAAGCGTGACTCTGCTAAATTAATAATTTCCAGTTTAAAGACAGGTTCCACAACCATGTTTTTTAAGTACCATGGTTTTACATGCAAAGTTTCGCTGCATATAGTTGCACCTGAAAAACCTTACAATTAGGCAGATTCTGTAAACATTCTCATAAAAAGTCGGATTCAGGTTACAACTAATGCAATAAAGTGGAATCGTAGACATTGTAATTTAATTCGCAAAATCTTCCGATTTGATACAACATATAGCAGCATTGGCCTTTACAATGTAATCTTAGTATATCTACACAGCTTCAACGTATCAAATCGGCAGGTTTTCATTTCTACAACTGCACAAATCGAATTTAAGTTACTTGACATACAAGGGCTTATAAACCGAAAGCGTGACTCTGCTAAGTTAATAATTTCCGGTTTAAAGACAGGTAACTAGACCATGTTTTTCAAGTACCATGGTTTTACATGCAAAGGTTCGCTGCATATAGTTGCACCTAAAAAACCTTACAATTAGGCAGATTTTGTGAACATTCTCATAAAAAGTAGGATTTAGGTTACAATTGATGCAATAATGTGAAATTGTATACATTGTAATTTAATTTGCAAAACCTTCCGATTTGATACAACATGAAGCAGCATAAACCTTTACAATGTAATCTTAGTATATCTACACAGCTTCAACGTATTAAATCAGCAGGTTTTCATTTCTACAACTTCACAAATCGAATCTAAGTTACTTGACATACAAGGGCTTATAAACCGAAAGCGTGACTCTGCTAAGTTAATAATTTAAAGTTTAAAGACAGGTTCCAAAACCATGTTTTTTAAGTACCATGGTTTTACATGCAAAGTTGCGCTGCATATAGTTGCACCTGAAAAACCTTACAATTAGGCAGATTCTGTGAACATTCTCATAAAAAGTCGGATTTGGGTTACAACAGATGCAATGAGGTGGAATCGTAGACATTGCAATTTGATTCGCAAAATCTTCCGATTTGATACAACATATAGCAGCATAGGCCTTTACAATGTAATCTTAGTATATCTACACAGCTTCAACGTATCAAATCGGCAGGTTTTCATTTCTACAACTTCACAAATCGAATTTAAGTTACTTGACATACAAGGGCTTATAAACCGAAAGCGTGACTCTGCTAAGTTAATAAGTTCCGGTTTAAAGACAGGTTTCCAGACCATGTTTTTCAAGTACCATGGTTTTACATGCAAAGGTTCGCCGCATATAGTTGCACCTGAAAAACCTTACAATTAGGCAGATTTTGTGAACATTCTCATAAAAAGTAGGATTTAGGTTACAATTGATGCAATAAAGTGAAATCGTAGACATTGTAATTTAATTCGCAAAACCTTCCGATTTGATACAACATGAAGCAGCATAAGCCTTTACAATGTAATCTTAGTATATCTACACAGCTTTAACGTATCAAATCGGCAGGTTTTTATTGCCACAACTGCACAAATCGATTTTAAGTTACTTGACATACAAGGGCTTATAAACCGAAAGCGTAACTCTGCTAAGTTAAAAATTTCCGGTTTAAAGACAGGTTCCCAGACCATGTTTTTCAAGTACCATGGTTTTACATGCAAAGGTTCGCTGCATATAGTTGCACCTGAAAAACCTTACAATTAGGCAGATTTTGTAAACATTCTCATAAAAAGTCGGATTGAGGTTACAATTGATGCAATAAAGTGAAATCGTAGACATTGTAATTTAATTCGCAAAACGTTCTGATTTGATACAACATAAAGCAGCATAAGCCTTTACAATGTAATCTTAGTATATCTACACAGCTTCAACGTATCAAATCACCAGGTTTTCATTTCTACAACTGCACAAATCGAATCTAAGTTACTTGACATACAAGGGCTTATAAACCGAAAGCGTGACTCTGCTAAGTTAATAATTTCCAGTTTAAAGACAGGTTCCACAACCATGTTTTTCAAGTACCATGGTTTTACATGCAAAGTTTCGCTGCATATAGTTGCACCTGAAAAACCTTACAATTAGGCAGATTCTGTGAACATTCTCATAAAAAGTCGGATTTAGGTTACAACTGATGCAATAAAGTGGAATCGTAGACATTGTAATTTAATTCGCAAAATCTTCCGATTTGATACAACATATAGCAGCATAGGCCTTCACAATGTAATCTTAGTATATCTACACAGCTTCAACGTATCAAATCGGCAGGTTTTCATTTCTACAACTGCACAAATCGAATTTAAGTTACTTGACATACAAGGGCTTATAAACCGAAAGCGTGTTTCTGCTAAGTTAATAATTTCCAGTTCAAAGACAGGTTCCAAAACCATGTTTTTCAAGTACCATGGTTCTACATGCAAAGTTTTGCTGCATATAGTTGCACCTGAAAAACCTTACAATTAGGCAGATTTTGTGAACATTCTCATAAAAAGTCGGATTTAGGTTACAATTGATGCAATAAAGTGAAATCGTAGACATTGTAATTTAATTTGCAAAACCTTCCGATTTGATACAACATGAAGCAGCATAAGCCTTTACAATGTAATCTTAGTATATCTACACAGCTTTAACGTATCAAATCGGCAGGTTTGCATTTCTACGACTGCACAAATCGAATCTAAGTTACTTGACATACAAGGGCTTATAAACCGAAAGCGTGACTCTGCTAAGTTAATAATTTCCAGTTTAAAGACAGGTTCCAAAACCATGTTTTTTAAGTACCATGGTTATACATGCAAAGTTTCGCTGCATATAGTTGCACCTGAAAAACCTTACAATTAGGCAGATTTTGTGAACATTCTCATAAAAAGTCGGATTTAGGTTACAACTGATGCAACAAAGTGGAATCGTAGACATTGTAATTAAATTCGCAAAATCTTCCGATTTGATACAACATATAGCAGCATAGGCCTTTACAATGTAATTTTAGTATATATACACAGCTTCAACGTATCAAATCGGCAGGTTTTCATTTCTACAACTGCACAAATCGAATTTAAGTTACTTGACATACAAGGGCTTATAAACCGAAAGCGTGACTCTGCTAAGTTAATAATTTCCGGTTTAAAGACAGGTTCCAAAACCATGTTTTTTAAGTACCATGGTTTTACATGCAAAGTTTCGATGCATATAGTTGCACCTGAAAAACCTTACAATTAGGCAGATTTTGTGAACATTCTCATAAAAAGTCGGATTTAGGTTACAACTGATGCAATAAAGTGGAATCGTAGACATTGTAATTTAATTCGCAAAATCTTCCGATTTGATACAACATATAGCAGCATAGGCCTTTACAATTTAATCTTAGTATATCTACACAGCTTCAACGTATCAAATCGGCAGGTTTTCATTTCTACAACTGCACAAATCGAATTTAAGTTACTTGACATACAAGGGCGTATAAACCGAAAGCGTGACTCTGCTAAGTTAATAATTTCCAGTTTAAAGACAGGTTCCTAGACCATGTTTTTCAAGTACCATGGTTTTACATGCAAAGGTTCGCTGCATACAGTTGCACCTGAAAAACCTTACAATTAGGCAGATTTTGTAAACATTCTCATAAAAAGTAGGATTTATGTTACAATTAATGCAATGAAGTGAAATCGTAGACATTGTAATTTAATTTGCAAAACCTTGCGATTTGATACAACATGAAGCAGCATAAGCTTTTACAATGTAATCCTTGTATATCTTTACAGCTTCAACGTATCAAATCGGCAGGTTTTCATTTCCATAACTGCACAAATCGAATCTAAGTTACTTGACATACAAGGGCATATAAACCGAAAGCGTGACTCTGCTAAATTAATAATTTCTAGTTTAAAGACAGGTTCCACAACCATGTTTTTTAAGTACCATGGTTTTACATGCAAAGTTTCGCTGCATATAGTTGCACCTGAAAAACCTTACAATTAGGCAAATTCTGTAAACATTCTCATAAAAAGTCGGATTTAGGTTACAACTAATGCAATAAAGTGGAATCGTAGACATTGTAATTTAATTCGCAAAATCTTCCGATTTGATACAACATATAGCAGCATTGGCCTTTACAATGTAATCTTAGTATATCTACACAGCTTCAACGTATCAAATCGGCAGGTTTTCATTTCTACAACTTTACAAATCGAATTTAAGTTACTTGACATACAAGGGCTTATAAACCGAAAGCGTGACTCTGCTAAGTTAATAATTTCCGGTTTAAAGACAGGTTCCTAGACCATGTTTTTCAAGTACCATGGTTTTACATGCAAAGGTTCGCTGCATATAGTTGCACCTAAAAAACCTTACAATTAGGCAAATTTTGTGAACATTCTCATAAAAAGTAGGATTTAGGTTACAATTGATGCAATAAAGTGAAATCGTAGACATTGTAATTTAATTTGCAAAACCTTCCGATTTGATACAACATGAAGCAGCATAAACCTTTACAATGTAATCTTAGTATATCTACACAGCTTCAACGTATTAAATCAGCGGGTTTTCATTTCTACAACTTCACAAATCGAATCTAAGTTACTTGACATACAAGGGCTTATAAACCGAAGGCGTGACTCTGCTAAGTTAATAATTTTCAGTTTAAAGACAGGTTCCAAAACCATGTTTTTTAAGTACCATGGTTTTACATGCAAAGTTGCGCTGCATATAGTTGCACCTGAAAAACCTTACAATTAGGCAGATTCTGTGAACATTCTCATAAAAAGTCGGATTTAGGTTACAACAGATGCAATAAAGTGGAATCGTAGACATTGTAATTTAATTCGCAAAATCTTCCGATTTGATACAACATATAGCAGCATAGGCCTTTACAATGTAATCTTAGTATATCTACACAGCTTCAACGTATCAAATCGGCAGGTTTTCATTTCTACAACTTCACAAATCGAATTTAAGTTACTTGACATACAAGGGCTTATCAACCGAAAGCGTGACTCTGCTAAGTTAATAATTTCCAGTATAAAGACAGGTTCCACAACCATGTTTTTCAAGTACCATGGTTTTACATGCAAAGTTTCGCTGCATATAGTTGCACCTGAAAAACCTTACAATTAGGCAGATTCTGTGAACATTCTCATAAAAAGTCGGATTTAGGTTACAACTGATGCAATAAAGTGGAATCGTAGACATTGTAATTTAATTCGCAAAATCTTCCGATTTGATACAACATATAGCAGCATAGGCCTTCACAATGTAATCTTAGTATATCTACACAGCTTCAACGTATCAAATCGGCAGGTTTTTATTTCTACAACTGCACAAATCGAATTTAAGTTACTTGACATACAAGGGCTTATAAACCGAAAGCGTGACTCTGCTAAGTTAATAATTTCCAGTTTAAAGACAGGTTCCAAAACCATGTTTTTTAAGTACCATGGTTTTACATGCAAAGTTTCGCTGCATATAGTTGCACCTGAAAAACCTTACAATTAGGCAGATTCTGTGAACATTCTCATAAAAAGTCGGATTTAGGTTACAAATAATGCAATAAAGTGAAATCGTAGACATTGTAATTTAATTCGCAAAACGTTCTGATTTGATACAACATGAAGCAGCATAAGCCTTTACAATGTAATCTTAGTATATCTACACAGCTTCAACGTATCAAATCAGCAGGTTTTCATTTCTACAACTGCACAAATCGAATCTAAGTTACTTGACATACAAGGGCTTATCAACCGAAAGCGTGACTCTGCTAAGTTAATAATTTCCAGTTTAAAGACAGGTTCCACAACCATGTTTTTCAAGTACCATGGTTTTACATGCAAAGTTTCGCTGCATATAGTTGCACCTGAAAAACCTTACAATTAGGCAGATTCTGTGAACATTCTCATAAAAAGTCGGATTTAGGTTACAACTGATGCAATAAAGTGGAATCGTAGACATTGTAATTTAATTCGCAAAATCTTCCGATTTGATACAACATATAGCAGCATAGGCCTTCACAATGTAATCTTAGTATATCTACACAGCTTCAACGTATCAAATCGGCAGGTTTTTATTTCTACAACTGCACAAATCGAATTTAAGTTACTTGACATACAAGGGCTTATAAACCGAAAGCGTGTTTCTGCTAAGTTAATAATTTCCAGTTCAAAGACAGGTTCCAAAACCATGTTTTTCAAAAACCATGGTTCTACATGCAAAGTTTCGCTGCATATAGTTGCACCTGAAAAACCTTACAATTAGGCAGATTTTGTGAACATTCTCATAAAAAGTCAGATTTAGGTTACAATTGATGCAATAAAGTGAAATCGTAGACATTGTAATTTAATTCGCAAAACCTGCCGATTTGATACAACATGAAGCAGCATAAGCCTTTACAATGTAATCTTAGTATATCTACACAGCTTCAACGTATTAAATCAGCAGGTTTTCATTTCTACAACTTCACAAATCGAATCTAAGTTACTCGACATACAAGGGCTTATAAACCGAAAGCGTGACTCTGCTAAGTTAATAATTTCCAGTTTAAAGACAGGTTCCCAGACCATGTTTTTAAAGTACCATGGTTTTACATGCAAAGTTTCGGTGCATGTAGTTGCACCTGAAAAACCTTACAATTAGGCAGATTCTGTGAACATTCTCATAAAAAGTCGGATTTAGGTTACAACTGATGCAACAAAGTGGAATCGTAGACATTGTAATTTAATTCGCAAAATCTTCCGATTTGATACAACATATAGCAGCATAGGCCTTTACAATGTAATCTTAGTATATATACACAGCTTCAACGTATCAAATCGGCAGGTTTTTATTTCTACAACTGCACAAATCGAATTTAAGTTACTTGACATACAAGGGCTTATAAACCGAAAGCGTGACTCTGCTAAGTTAATAATTTCCGGTTTAAAGACAGGTTCCAAAACCATGTTTTTTAAGTACCATGGTTTTACATGCAAAGTTTCGATGCATATAGTTGCACCTGAAAAACCTCACAATTAGGCAGATTTTGTGAACATTCTCATAAAAAGTCGGATTTAGGTTACAACTGATGCAATAAAGTGGAATCGTAGACATTGTAATTTAATTCGCAAAATCTTCCGATTTGATACAACATATAGCAGCATAGGCCTTTACAATGTAATCTTAGTATATCTACACAGCTTTAATGTATCAAATCGGCAGGTTTTCATTTCTACAACTGCACAAATCGAATCTAAGTTACTTGACATACAAGGGCTTATAAACCGAAAGCGTGACTCTGCTAAGTTAATAATTTCCAGTTTGAAGACAGGTTCCACAACCATGTTTTTCAAGTACCATGGTTTTACATGCAAAGTTTCGCTGCATATAGTTGCACCTGAAAAACCTTACAATTAGGCAGATTCTGTGAACATTCTCATAAAAAGTCGGATTTAGGTTACAACTGATGCAATAAAGTGGAATCGTAGACATTGTAATTTAATTCGCAAAATCTTCCGATTTGATACAACATATAGCAGCATAGGCCTTCACAATGTAATCTTAGTATATCTACACAGCTTCAACGTATCAAATCGGCAGGTTTTCATTTCTACAACTGCACAAATCGAATTTAAGTTACTTGACATACAAGAGCTTATAAACCGAAAGCGTGTTTCTGCTAAGTTAATAATTTCCAGTTCAAAGACAGGTTCCAAAACCATGTTTTTCAAGTACCATGGTTCTACATGCAAAGTTTCGCTGCATATAGTTGCAACTGAAAAACCTTACAATTAGGCAGATTTTGTGAAAATTCTCATAAAAAGTCGGATTTAGGTTACAATTGATGCAATAAAGTAAAATCGTAGACATTGTAATTTAATTTGCAAAACCTTCCGATTTGATACAACATGAAGCAGCATAAGCCTTTACAATGTAATCTTATTATATCTACACAGCTTTAACGTATCAAATCGGCAGGTTTGCATTTCTACAACTGCACAAATCGAATCTAAGTTACTTGACATACAAGGGCTTATAAACCGAAAGCGTGACTCTTCTTAGTCAATAATTTCCGGTTTAAAGACAGGTTCCTAGACCATGTTTTTTAAGTACCATGGTTTTACATGCAAAGGTTTGCTGCATATAGTTGCACCTGAAAAACCTTACAATTAGGCAGATTTTGTGAACATTCTCATAAAAAGTCGGATTTAGGTTACAACTGATGCAACAAAGTGGAATCGTAGACATTGTAATTTAATTCGCAAAATCTTCCGATTTGATACAACATATAGCAGCATAGGCCTTTACAATGTAATCTTAGTATATATACACAGCTTCAACGTATCAAATCGGCAGGTTTTTATTTCTACAACTGCACAAATCGAATTTAAGTTACTTGACATACAAGGGCTTATAAACCGAAAGCGTGACTCTGCTAAGTTAATAATTTCCGGTTTAAAGACAGGTTCCAAAACCATGTTTTTTAAGTACCATGGTTTTACATGCAAAGTTTCGCTGCATATAGTTGCACCTGAAAAACCTTACAATTAGGCAGATTTTGTGAACATTCTCATAAAAAGTCGGATTTAGGTTACAATTGATGCAATAAAGTGGAATCGTAGACATTGTAATTTAATTCGCAAAATCTTCCGATTTGATACAACATATAGCAGCATAGGCCTTTACAATGTAATCTTAGTATATCTACACAGCTTCAACGTATCAAATCGGCAGGTTTTCATTTCTACAACTGCACAAATCGAATTTAAGTTACTTGACATACAAGGGCTTATAAACCGAAAGCGTGACTCTGCTTAGTTAATAATTTCCAGTTTAAAGACAGGTTTCAAAACCATGTTTTTTAAGTACCATGGTTTTACATGCAAAGTTTCGCTGCATATAGTTGCACCTGAAAAACCTAACAATTAGGCAGATTTTGTAAACATTCTCATAAAAAGTCGGATTTAGGTTACAACTGATGCAATAAAGTGGAATCGTAGACATTGTAATTTAATTCGCAAAATCTTCCGATTTGATACAACATATAGCAGCATAGGCCTTAACAATGTAATCTTAGTATATCTACACAGCTTCAACGTATCAAATCGGCAGGTTTTCATTTCTACAACTGCTCAAATCGAATTTTAATAACTTGACATACAAGAGATTATAAACCGAAAGCGTGACTCTGCTTAGTAAATAATTTCCAGTTTAAAGACAGGTTTCGAAACTATGTTTTTTAAGTATCATGGTTTTACATGCAAAGTTTCGCTGCATATAGTTGCACCTGAAAAACCTTACAGTTAGGCAGATTTTGTAAACATTCTCATAAAAAGTCGGATTTAGGTTACAACTGATGCAATAAAGTGGAATCGTAGACATTGTGATTAAATTCGCAAAATCTTCCGATTTGATACAACATATAGCAGCATAGGCCTTTACAATGTAATCTTAGTATATCTACACAGCTTCAACGTATCAAATCGGCAGGTTTTCATTTCTACAACTGCACAAATCGAATTTAAGTTACTTGACATACAAGGGCTTATAAACCGAAAGCGTTACTCTTCTTAGTTAATAATTTCCGGTTTAAAGACAGGTTCCTAGACCATGTTTTTTAAGTACTATGGTTTTACATGCAAAGGTTCGCTGCATATAGTTGCACCTAAAAAACCCTACAATTAGGCAGATTTTGTGAACATTCTCATAAAAAGTAGGATTTAGGTTACAACTGATGCAATAAAGTGGAATCGTAGACATTGTAATTTAGTTCGCAAAATCTTCCGATTTGATACAACATATAGCAGCATAGGCCTTTACAATGTAATCTTAGTATATCTACACAGCTTTAACGTATCGAATCGGCAGGTTTTCATTTCTACAACTGCACAAATCAAATTTAGGTTACTTGACATACAAGGGCTTATAAACCGAAAGCGTGACTCTGCTAAGTTAATAATTTCCGGTTTAAAGACAGGTTCCCAGACCATGTTTTTCAAGTACCATAGTTTTACATGCAAAGGTTTGCTGCATATAGTTGCACCTAAAAAACCTTACAATTAGGCAGATTTTGTGAACATTCTCATAAAAAGTAGGATTTAGGTTACAACTGATGCAATTAAGTGGAATCGTAGACATTGTAATTTAATTCGCAAAATCTTCCGATTTGATACAACATATAGCAGCATAGGCCTTTACAATGTGATCTTAGTATATCTACACAGCTTCAACGTATCAAATCGGCAGGTTTTTATTTCTACAACTGCACAAATCGAATTTAAGTTACTTAACATACAAGGGCTTATAAACCGAAAGTGTGACTCTGCTAAGTTAATGATTTCCGGTTTGGAGACAGGTTCCTAGACCATGTTTTTCAAGTACCATGGTTTTACATGCAAAAGTTCGCTGCATATAGTTGCACCTAAAAAACCTTACAATTAGGCAGATTTTGTGAACATTCTCATAAAAAGTAGGATTTAGGTTACAATTGATGCAATAAAGTGAAATCGTAGACATTGTAATTTAATTCGCAAAACCTTCCGATTTGATACAACATGAAGCAGCATAAGCCTTTACAATGTAATCTTAGTATATCAACACAGCTCCAACGTATCAAATCGGCAGGTTTTCATTTCTACAACTGCACAAATCAAATTTAAGTTACTTGACATACAAGGGCCTATAAACCGAAAGCGTGACTCTGCTAAGTTAATAAGTTCTAGTTTAAAGACAGGTTCGCAGACCATGTTTTTAAAGTACCATGGTTTTACATGCAAAGTTTCGCTGCATATAGTTGCACCTGAAAAACCTTACAATTAGGCAGATTTTGTAAACATTCTCATAAAAAGTCGGATTTAGGTTACAACTGATGCAATAGAGTGGAATCGTAGACATTGTAATTTAATTCGCAAAATCTTCCGATTTGATACAACATATAGCAGCATAGGCCTTTACAATGTAATCTTAGTATATCTACACAGCTTCAACGTATCAAATCGGCAGGTTTTTATTTCTACAACTGCACAAATCGAATTTAAGTTACTTGACATACAAGGGCTTATAAACCGAAAGCGTGACTCTGCTAAGGTAATAATTTTCAGTTTAAAGACAGGTTCCACAACCATGTTTTTTAAGTACCATGGTTTTACATGCAAAGTTTCGCTGCATATAGTTGCACCTGAAAAACCTTACAATTAGGCAGATTCTGTGAACATTCTCATAAAAAGTCAGATTTAGGTTACAACTGATGCAATAAAGTGGAATCGTAGACATTGTAATTTAATTCGCAAAATCTTCCGATTTGATACAACATGAAGCAGCATAAGCCTTTACAATGTAATCTTAGTATATCTACACAGCTGTAACGTATCAAATCAGCAGGTTTTCATTTCTACAACTGCACAAATCAAATCTTAGTTACTTGACATACAAGGGCATATAAACCGAAAGCGTGACTTTGCTAAATTAATAATTTTCAGTTTAAAGACAGGTTCCACAACCATGTTTTTTAAGTACCATGGTTTTACATGCAAAGTTTCGCTGCATATAGTTGCACCTGAAAAACCTTACAGTTAGGCAGATTTTGTAAACATTCTTATAAAAAGTCGGATTTAGGTTACAACTGATGCAATAAAGTGGAATCGTAGACATTGTGATTTAATTCGCAAAATCTTCCGATTTCATACAACATATAGCAGCATAGGCCTTTACAATGTAATCTTAGTATATCTACACAGCTTCAACGTATCAAATCGGCAGGTTTTCATTTCTACAACTGCACAAATCGAATTTAAGTTACTTGACATACAAGGGCTTATAAACCGAAAGCGTGACTCTTCTTAGGGTTATAATTTCCGGTTTAAAGACAGGTTCCTAGACCATGTTTTTTAAGTACCATGGTTTTACATGCAAAGGTTCGCTGCATATAGTTGCACCTAAAAAACCCTACAATTAGGCAGATTTTGTGAACATTCTCATAAAAAGTAGGATTTAGGTTACAACTGATGCAATAAAGTGGAATCGTAGACATTGTAATTTAGTTCGCAAAATCTTCCGATTTGATACAACATATAGCAGCATAGGCCTATACAATGTAATCTTAGTATATCTACACAGCTTCAACGTATCAAATCGGCAGGTTTTCATTTCCACAACTGCACAAATCGAATTTAGGTTACTTGACATACAAGGGCTTATAAACCGAAAGCGTGACTCTGCTAAGTTAATAATTTCCGGTTTAAAGACAGGTTCCCAGACCATGTTTTTCAAGTACCATAGTTTTGCATGCAAAGGTTCGCTGCATATAGTTGCACCTAAAAAACCTTACAATTAGGCATATTTTGTGAACATTCTCATAAAAAGTAGGATTTAGGTTACAACTGATGCAATAAAGTGGAATCGTAGACATTGTAATTTAATTCGCAAAATCTTCCGATTTGATACAACATATAGCAGCATAGGCCTTTACAATGTAATCTTAGTATATCTACACAGCTTCAACGTATCAAATCGGCAGGTTTTTATTTCTACAACTGCACAAATCAAATTTAAGTTACTTAACATACAAGGGCTTATAAACCGAAAGTGTGACTCTGCTAAGTTAATGATTTCCGGTTTGGAGACAGGTTCCTAGACCATGTTTTTCAAGTACCATGGTTTTACATGCAAAAGTTCGCTGCATATAGTTGCACCTAAAAAACCTTACAATTAGGCAGATTTTGTGAACATTCTCATAAAAAGTAGGATTTAGGTTACAATTGATGCAATAAAGTGAAATCGTAGACATTGTAATTTATTTCGCAAAACCTCCCGATTTGATACAACATGAAGCAGCATAAGCCTTTACAATGTAATCTTAGTATATCAACACAGCTCCAACGTATCAAATCGGCAGGTTTTCATTTCTACAACTGCACAAATCGAATTTAAGTTACTTGACATACGAGGGCTTATAAACCGAAAGCGTGACTCTGCTAAGTTAATAAGTTCCAGTTTAAAGACAGGTTCGCAGACCATGTTTTTAAAGTACTATGGTTTTACATGCAAAGTTTCGCTGCATATAGTTGCACCTGAAAAACCTTACAATTAGGCAGATTTTGTAAACATTCTCATAAAAAGTCGGATTTAGGTTACAACTGATGCAATAAAGTGGAATCGTAGACATTGTAATTTAATTCGCAAAATCTTGCGATTTGATACAACATATAGCAGCATTGGCCTTTACAATGTAATCTTAGTATATCTACACAGCTTTAACGTATCAAATCGGCAGGTTTTCATTTCTACAACTGCACAAATCGAATTTAAGTTACTTGACATACAAGGGCTTATAAACCAAAAGCGTGACTCTGCTAAGTTAATAATTTTTCGTTTAAAGACAGGTTCCCAGACCATGTTTTTCAAGTACCATAGTTTTACATGCAAAGGTTCGCTGCATATAGCTGCACCTAAAAAACCTTACAATTAGGCAGATTTTGTGAACATTCTCATTAAAAGTAGGATTTAGGTTACAATTGATGCAATAAAGTGAAATCGTAGACATTGTAATTTAATTCGCAAAACCTTCTGATTTAATACAACATGAAGCAGCATAAGCCTTTACAATGTAATCTTAGTATATCAACACAGCTGCAACGTATCAAATCGGCAGGTTTTCATTTCTACAACTGCACAAATCGAATTTAAGTTACTTGACATACAAGGGCTTATAACCTGAAAGCGTGACTCTGCTAAGTTAATAAGTCCCAGTTTAAAGACAGGTTCGCAGACCATGTTTTTAAAGTACCATGGTTTTACATGCAAAATTTCGCTGCATATAGTTGCACCTGAAAAACCTTACAATTAGGCAGATTTTGTAAACATTCTCATAAAAAGTCGGATTTAGGTTACAACTGATGCAATAAAGTGGAATCGTAGACATTGTAATTTAATTCGCAAAATCTTCCGATTTGATACAACATATAGCAGCATTGGCCTTTTTCAATGTAATCTTAGTATATCTACACAGCTTTAACGTATCAAATCGGCAGGTTTTCATTTCTACAACTGCACAAATCGAATTTAAGTTACTTGACATACAAGGGCTTATAAACTGAAAGCGTGACTCTGCTAAGTTAATAATTTTTGGTTTAAAGACAGGTTCCCAGACCATGTTTTTTAAGTACCATAGTTTTACATGCAAAGGTTCGCTGCATATAGTTGCACCTAAAAAACCTTACAATTAGGCAGATTTTGTAAACATTCTCATAAAAAGTAGGATTTATGTTACAATTGATGCAATGAAGTGAAATCGTAGACATTGTAATTTAATTTGCAAAACCTTCCGATTTGATACAACATGAAGCAGCATAAGCCTTTACAATGTAATCCTTGTATATCTTCACAGCTTCAACGTATCAAATCGGCAGGTTTTCATTTCCACAACTGCACAAATCGAATCTAAGTTACTTGACATACAAGGGCTTATAAACTGAAAGCGTGACTCTGCTAAGTTAATAATTTTCAGTTTAAAGACAGGTTCCACAACCATGTTTTTTAAGTATTATGGTTTTACATGCAAAGTTTCGCTGCATATAGTTGCACCTGAAAAACCTTACAATTAGGCAGATTCTGTCAACATTCTCATAAAAAGTCAGATTTAGGTTACAACTGATGCAATAAAGTGGAATCGTAGACATTGTAATTTAATTCGCAAAATCTTCCGATTTGATACAACATATAGCAGCATAGGCCTTTACAATGTAATCTTAGTATATCTACACAGCTTCAACGTATCAAATCGGCAGGTTTTCATTTCTACAACTGCACAAATCGAATTTAAGTTACTTGACATACAAGGGCTTATAAACCGAAAGCGTGACTCTTCTTAGGGTTATAATTTCCGGTTTAAAGACAGGTTCCTAGACCATGTTTTTTAAGTACCATGGTTTTACATGCAAAGGTTCGCTGCATATAGTTGCACCTAAAAAACCCTACAATTAGGCAGATTTTGTGAACATTCTCATAAAAAGTAGGATTTAGGTTACAACTGATGCAATAAAGTTGAATCGTAGACATTGTAATTTAGTTCGCAAAATCTTCCGATTTGATACAACATATAGCAGCATAGGCCTTTACAATGTAATCTTAGTATATCTACACAGCTTTAACGTATCGAATCGGCAGGTTTTCATTTCTACAACTGCACAAATCAAATTTAGGTTACTTGACATACAAGGGCTTATAAACCGAAAGCGTGACTCTGCTAAGTTAATAATTTCCGGTTTAAAGACAGGTTCCCAGACCATGTTTTTCAAGTACCATAGTTTTACATGCAAAGGTTCGCTGCATATAGTTGCACCTAAAAAACCTTACAATTAGGCAGATTTTGTGAACATTCTCATAAAAAGTAGGATTTAGGTTACAACTGATGCAATAAAGTGGAATCGTAGACATTGTAATTTAATTCGCAAAATCTTCCGATTTGATACAACATATAGCAGCATAGGCCTTTACAATGTGATCTTAGTATATCTACACAGCTTCAACGTATCAAATCGGCAGGTTTTTATTTCTACAACTGCACAAATCGAATTTAAGTTACTTAACATACAAGGGCTTATAAACCGAAAGTGTGACTCTGCTAAGTTAATGATTTCCGGTTTGGAGACAGGTTCCTAGACCATGTTTTTCAAGTACCATGGTTTTACATGCAAAAGTTCGCTGCATATAGTTGCACCTAAAAAACCTTACAATTAGGCAGATTTTGTGAACATTCTCATAAAAAGTAGGATTTAGGTTACAATTGATGCAATAAAGTGAAATCGTAGACATTGTAATTTATTTCGCAAAACCTCCCGATTTGATACAACATGAAGCAGCATAAGCCTTTACAATGTAATCTTAGTATATCAACACAGCTCCAACGTATCAAATCGGCAGGTTTTCATTTCTACAACTGCACAAATCGAATTTAAGTTACTTGACATACGAGGGCTTATAAACCGAAAGCGTGACTCTGCTAAGTTAATAAGTTCCAGTTTAAAGACAGGTTTGCAGACCATGTTTTTAAAGTACTATGGTTTTACATGCAAAGTTTCGCTGCATATAGTTGCACCTGAAAAACCTTACAATTAGGCAGATTTTGTAAACATTCTCATAAAAAGTCGGATTTAGGTTACAACTGATGCAATAAAGTGGAATCGTAGACATTGTAATTTAATTCGCAAAATCTTGCGATTTGATACAACATATAGCAGCATTGGCCTTTACAATGTAATCTTAGTATATCTACACAGCTTTAACGTATCAAATCGGCAGGTTTTCATTTCTACAACTGCACAAATCGAATTTAAGTTACTTGACATACAAGGGCTTATAAACCGAAAGCGTGACTCTGCTAAGTTAATAATTTTTCGTTTAACGACAGGTTCCCAGACCATGTTTTTCAAGTACCATAGTTTTACATGCAAAGGTTCGCTGCATATAGCTGCACCTAAAAAACCTTACAATTAGGCAGATTTTGTGAACATTCTCATTAAAAGTAGGATTTAGGTTACAATTGATGCAATAAAGTGAAATCGTAGACATTGTAATTTAATTCGCAAAACCTTCTGATTTAATACAACATGAAGCAGCATAAGCCTTTACAATGTAATCTTAGTATATCAACACAGCTCCAACGTATCAAATCGGCAGGTTTTCATTTCTACAACTGCACAAATCGAATTTAAGTTACTTGACATACAAGGGCTTATAACCTGAAAGCGTGACTCTGCTAAGTTAATAAGTTCCAGTTTAAAGACAGGTTCGCAGACCATGTTTTTAAAGTACCATGGTTTTACATGCAAAATTTCGCTGCATATAGTTGCACCTGAAAAACCTTACAATTAGGCAGATTTTG
The DNA here is from genome assembly GCA_949802685.1 of Dicyrtomina minuta. Taxonomy (NCBI): domain Eukaryota; kingdom Metazoa; phylum Arthropoda; class Collembola; order Symphypleona; family Dicyrtomidae; genus Dicyrtomina; species Dicyrtomina minuta. The sequence goes on along the minus strand of CATKUY010000108.1, from coordinate 62,292 downwards.
TAAACATTCTCATAAAAAGTCGGATTTAGGTTACAACTGATGCAATAAAGTGGAATCGTAGACATTGTAATTTAATTCGCAAAATCTTCCGATTTGATACAACATATAGCAGCATTGGCCTTTTTCAATGTAATCTTAGTATATCTACACAGCTTTAACGTATCAAATCGGCAGGTTTTCATTTCTACAACTGCACAAATCGAATTTAAGTTACTTGACATACAAGGGCTTATAAACTGAAAGCGTGACTCTGCTAAGTTAATAATTTTTGGTTTAAAGACAGGTTCCCAGACCATGTTTTTTAAGTACCATAGTTTTACATGCAAAGGTTCGCTGCATATAGTTGCACCTAAAAAACCTTACAATTAGGCAGATTTTGTAAACATTCTCATAAAAAGTAGGATTTATGTTACAATTGATGCAATGAAGTGAAATCGTAGACATTGTAATTTAATTTGCAAAACCTTCCGATTTGATACAACATGAAGCAGCATAAGCCTTTACAATGTAATCCTTGTATATCTTCACAGCTTCAACGTATCAAATCGGCAGGTTTTCATTTCCACAACTGCACAAATCGAATCTAAGTTACTTGACATACAAGGGCTTATAAACTGAAAGCGTGACTCTGCTAAGTTAATAATTTTCAGTTTAAAGACAGGTTCCACAACCATGTTTTTTAAGTATTATGGTTTTACATGCAAAGTTTCGCTGCATATAGTTGCACCTGAAAAACCTTACAATTAGGCAGATTCTGTGAACATTCTCATAAAAAGTCAGATTTAGGTTACAACTGATGCAATAAAGTGGAATCGTAGACATTGTAATTTAATTCGCAAAATCTTCCGATTTGATACAACATGAAGCAGCATAAGCCTTTACAATGTAATCTTAGTATATCTACACAGCTGTAACGTATTAAATCAGCAGGTTTTCATTTCTACAACTGCACAAATCGAATCTAAGTTACTTGACATACAAGGGCATATAAACCGAAAGCGTGACTCTGCTAAGTTAATAATTTCCGGTTTAAAGACAGGTTCCAAAACCATGTTTTTTAAGTACCATGGTTTTACATGCAAAGTTTCGCTGCATATAGTTGCACCTGAAAAACCTTACAATTAGGCAGATTCTGTGAACATTCTCATAAAAAGTCGGATTTAGGTTACAACTAATGCAATAAAGTGGAATCGTAGACATTGTAATTTAATTTGCAAAATCTTCCGATTTGATACAACATATAGCAGCACAGGCCTTTACAATGTAATCTTAGTATATCTACACAGCTTCAACGTATCAAATCGGCAGGTTTTCATTTCTACAACTGCACAAATTGAATTTTAATTACTTGACATACAAGGGCTTATAAACCGAAAGCGTGACTCTGCTAAGTAATGAATTTCCAGTTTAAAGACAGGTTTCGAAACTATGTTTTTTAAGTATCATGGTTTTACATGCAAAGTTTCGCTGCATATAGTTGCACCTGAAAAACCTAACGGTTAGGCAGATTTTGTAAACATTCTCATAAAAAGTCGGATTTAGGTTACAACTGATGCAATAAAGTGGAATCGTAGACATGGTGATTTAATTCGCAAAATCTTCCGATTTCATACAACATATAGCAGCATAGGCCTTTACAATGTAATCTTAGTATATTTACACAGCTTCAACGTATCAAATCGGCAGGTTTTCATTTCTACAACTGCACAAATCGAATTTAAGTTACTTGACATACAAGGGCTTATAAACCGAAAGCGTGACTCTTCTTAGTTAATAATTTCCGGTTTAAAGACAGGTTCCTAGACCATGTTTTTTAAGTACCATGGTTTTACATGCAAAGGTTCGCTGCATATAGTTGCACCTAAAAAACCTTACAATTAGGCAGATTTTGTGAACATTCTCATAAAAAGTAGGATTTAGGTTACAACTGATGCAATAAAGTGGAATCGTAGACATTGTAATTTAATTCGCAAAATCTTCCGATTTGATACAACATATAGCAGCATAGGCCTTTACAATGTAATCTTAGTATATCTACACAGCTTCAACGTATCAAATCGGCAGGTTTTCATTTCTACAACTGCACAAATCGAATTTAAGTTACTTGACATACAAGGGCTTATAAACCGAAAGCGTGACTCTGCTAAGTTAATAATTTCCAGTTTAAAGACAGGTTCCGAAACCATGTTTTTCAAGTATCATGGTTTCACATGCAAAGTTTCGCTGGATAAAGTTGCACCTGAAAAACCTTACAATTAGGCAGATTTTGTTAACATTCTCATAAAAAGTCGGATTTAGGTTACAACTGATGCAATAAAGTGAAATCGTAGACATTGTAATTTAATTCGCAAAATCTTCCGATTTGATACTACATATAGCAGCATAGGCCTTTACAATGTAATCTTAGTATATCTACACAGCTTCAACGTATCAAATCGGCAGGTTTTCATTTCTACAACTGCACAAATCGAATTTGAGTTACTTGACATACAAGATCTTATAAACCGAAAGTGTGACTCTGCTAAGTTAATGATTTCCGGTTTGGAGACAGGTTCCTAGACCATGTTTTTAAGTACCATGGTTTTACATGCAAGAGTTCGCTGCATATAGTTGCACCTAAAAAACCTTACAATTAGGCAGATTTTGTGAACATTCTCATAAAAAGTAGGATTTAGGTTACAATTGATGCAATAAAGTGAAATCGTAGACATTGTAATTTAATTCGCAAAACCTTCCGATTTGATACAACATGAAGCAGCATAAGCCTTTACAATGTAATCTTAGTATATCAACACAGCTCCAACGTATCAAATCGGCAGGTTTTCATTTCTACAACTGCACAAATCGAATTTAAGTTACTTGACATACAAGGGCTTATAAACCGATAGCGTGACTCTGCTAAGTTAATAAGTTCCAGTTTAAAGACAGGTTCGCAGACCATGTTTTTAAAGTACCATGGTTTTACATGCAAAGTTTCGGTGCATATAGTTGCACCTAAAAAACCTTACAATTAGGCAGATTTTGTAAACATTCTCATAAAAAGTCGGATTTAGGTTACAATTGATGCAATAAAGTGAAATCGTAGACATTGTAATTTAATTCGCAAAACGTTCTGATTTGATACAACATATAGCAGCATAGGCCTTTACAATGTAATCTTAGTATATCTACACAGCTTCAACGTATCAAATCGGCAGGTTTTCATTTCTACAACTGCACAAATTGAATTTTAATTACTTGACATACAAGGGCTTATAAACCGAAAGCGTGACTCTGCTAAGTAATGAATTTCCAGTTTAAAGACAGGTTTCGAAACTATGTTTTTTAAGTATCATGGTTTTACATGCAAAGTTTCGCTGCATATAGTTGCACCTGAAAAACCTAACGGTTAGGCAGATTTTGTAAACATTCTCATAAAAAGTCGGATTTAGGTTACAACTGATGCAATAAAGTGGAATCGTAGACATGGTGATTTAATTCGCAAAATCTTCCGATTTCATACAACATATAGCAGCATAGGCCTTTACAATGTAATCTTAGTATATTTACACAGCTTCAACGTATCAAATCGGCAGGTTTTCATTTCTACAACTGCACAAATCGAATTTAAGTTACTTGACATACAAGGGCTTATAAACCGAAAGCGTGACTCTTCTTAGTTAATAATTTCCGGTTTAAAGACAGGTTCCTAGACCATGTTTTTTAAGTACCATGGTTTTACATGCAAAGGTTCGCTGCATATAGTTGCACCTAAAAAACCTTACAATTAGGCAGATTTTGTGAACATTCTCATAAAAAGTAGGATTTAGGTTACAACTGATGCAATAAAGTGGAATCGTAGACATTGTAATTTAATTCGCAAAATCTTCCGATTTGATACAACATATAGCAGCATAGGCCTTTACAATGTAATCTTAGTATATCTACACAGCTTCAACGTATCAAATCGGCAGGTTTTCATTTCTACAACTGCACAAATCGAATTTAAGTTACTTGACATACAAGGGCTTATAAACCGAAAGCGTGACTCTGCTAAGTTAATAATTTCCAGTTTAAAGACAGGTTCCGAAACCATGTTTTTCAAGTATCATGGTTTCACATGCAAAGTTTCGCTGGATAAAGTTGCACCTGAAAAACCTTACAATTAGGCAGATTTTGTTAACATTCTCATAAAAAGTCGGATTTAGGTTACAACTGATGCAATAAAGTGAAATCGTAGACATTGTAATTTAATTCGCAAAATCTTCCGATTTGATACAACATATAGCAGCATAGGCCTTTACAATGTAATCTTAGTATATCTACACAGCTTCAACGTATCAAATCGGCAGGTTTTCATTTCTACAACTGCACAAATCGAATTTGAGTTACTTGACATACAAGATCTTATAAACCGAAAGTGTGACTCTGCTAAGTTAATGATTTCCGGTTTGGAGACAGGTTCCTAGACCATGTTTTTAAGTACCATGGTTTTACATGCAAGAGTTCGCTGCATATAGTTGCACCTAAAAAACCTTACAATTAGGCAGATTTTGTGAATATTCTCATAAAAAGTAGGATTTAGGTTACAATTGATGCAATAAAGTGAAATCGTAGACATTGTAATTTAATTCGCAAAACCTTCCGATTTGATACAACATGAAGCAGCATAAGCCTTTACAATGTAATCTTAGTATATCAACACAGCTCCAACGTATCAAATCGGCAGGTTTTCATTTCTACAACTGCACAAATCGAATTTAAGTTACTTGACATACAAGGGCTTATAAACCGATAGCGTGACTCTGCTAAGTTAATAAGTTCCAGTTTAAAGACAGGTTCGCAGACCATGTTTTTAAAGTACCATGGTTTTACATGCAAAGTTTCGGTGCATATAGTTGCACCTAAAAAACCTTACAATTAGGCAGATTTTGTAAACATTCTCATAAAAAGTCGGATTTAGGTTACAACTGATGCAATAAAGTGGAATCGTAGACATTGTAATTTAATTCGCAAAATCTTCTGATTTGATACAACATATAGCAGCATTGGCCTTTACAATGTAATCTTAGTATATCTACACAGCTTCAACGTATTAAATCGGCAGGTTTTCATTTCTACAACTGCACAAATCGAATTTAAGTTACTTGACATACAAGGGCTTATAAACCGAAAGCGTGACTCTGCTAAGTTAATAATTTCCGGTTTAAAGACAGGTTCCCAGACCATGTTTTTCAAGTACCATAGTTTTACATGCAAAGGTTCGCTGCATATAGTTGCACCTAAAAAACCTTACAATTAGGCAGATTTTGTGAACATTCTCATAACAAGTAGGATTTAGGTTACAATTAATGCAATAAAGTGAAATCGTAGACATTGTAATTTAATTCGCAAAACCTTCCGATTTGATACAACATGAAGCAGCATAAGCCTTTACAATGTAATTTTAGTATATCTACACAGCTTCAACGTATCAAATCAGCAGGTTTTCATTTCTACAACTTCACAAATCGAATCTAAGTTACTTGACATACAAGGGCTTATAAACCGAAAGCGTGACTCTGCTAAGTTAATAATTTCCAGTTTAAATACAGGTTCCAAAACCATGTTTTTTAAGTACCATGGTTTTACATGCAAAGTTGCGCTGCATATAGTTGCACCTGAAAAACCTTACAATTAGGCAGATTTTGTGAACATTCTCATAAAAATTCAGATTTAGATTACAACTGATGCAATAGAGTGGAATCGTAGAAAATGTAATTTAATTCGCAAAATCTTCCGATTTGATACAACATATAGCAGCATAGGCCTTTACAATGTAATCTTAGTATATCTACACAGCTTCAACGTATCAAATCGGCAAGTTTTCATTTCTACAACTGCACAAATCGAATTTAAGTTACTTGACATACAAGGGCTTATAAACCGAAAGCGTGACTCTGCTAAGTTAATAATTTTCGGTTTGAAGACAGGTTCCTAGACCATGTTTTTCAAGTACCATGGTTTTACATGCAAAGTTTCGGTGCATATAGTTGCACCTAAAAAACCTTACAATTAGGCAGATTTTGTAAACATTCTCATAAAAAGTCGGATTTAGGTTACAACTGATGCAATAAAGTGGAATCGTAGACATTGTAATTTAATTCGCAAAATCTTCCGATTTGATACAACATATAGCAGCATTGGCCTTTACAATGTAATCTTAGTATATCTACACAGCTTCAACGTATTAAATCGGCAGGTTTTCATTTCTACAACTGCACAAATCGAATTTAAGTTACTTGACATACAAGGGCTTATAAACCGAAAGCGTGACTCTGCTAAGTTAATAATTTCCGGTTTAAAGATAGGTTCCCAGACCATGTTTTTCAAGTACCATAGTTTTACATGCAAAGGTTCGCTGCATATAGTTGCACCTAAAAAACCTTACAATTAGGCAGATTTTGTGAACATTCTCATAACAAGTAGGATTTAGGTTACAATTAATGCAATAAAGTGAAATCGTAGACATTGTAATTTAATTCGCAAAACCTTCCGATTTGATACAACATGAAGCAGCATAAGCCTTTACAATGTAATTTTAGTATATCTACACAGCTTCAACGTATCAAATCAGCAGGTTTTCATTTCTACAACTTCACAAATCGAATCTAAGTTACTTGACATACAAGGGCTTATAAACCGAAAGCGTGACTCTGCTAAGTTAATAATTTCCAGTTTAAATACAGGTTCCAAAACCATGTTTTTTAAGTACCATGGTTTTACATGCAAAGTTGCGCTGCATATAGTTGCACCTGAAAAACCTTACAATTAGGCAGATTTTGTGAACATTCTCATAAAAATTCAGATTTAGATTACAACTGATGCAATAGAGTGGAATCGTAGAAATTGTAATTTAATTCGCAAAATCTTCCGATTTGATACAACATATAGCAGCATAAACCTTTACAATGTAATCTCAGTATATCTACACAGCTTCAACGTAATAAATCAGCAGGTTTTTATTTCTACAACTTCACAAATCGAATCTAAGTTACTTGACATACTAGGGCTTATAAACCGAAAGCGTGACTCTGCTAAGTTAATAATTTCCAGTTTAAAGACAGGTTCCAAAACCATGTTTTTTAAGTACCATGGTTTTACATGCAAAGTTGCGCTGCATATAGTTGCACCTGAAAAACCTTACAATTAGGCAGATTCTGTGAACATTCTCATAAAAAGTCGGATTTAGGTTACAACAGATGCAATAAAGTGGAATCGTAGACATTGTAATTTAATTCGCAAAATCTTCCGATTTGATACAACATATAGCAGCATAGGCCTTTACAATGTAATCTTAGTATATCTACACAGCTTCAACGTATCAAATCGGCAGGTTCTCATTTCTACAACTTCACAAATCGAATTTAAGTTACTTGACATACAAGGGCTTATAAACCGAAAGCGTGACTCTGCTAAGTTAATAATTTCCGGTTTAAAGACAGGTTTCCAGACCATGTTTTTCAAGTACCATGGTTTTACATGCAGAGGTTCGCCGCATATAGTTGCACCTGAAAAACCTTACAATTAGGCAGATTTTGTGAACATTCTTATAAAAAGTAGGATTTAGGTTACAATTGATGCAATAAAGTGAAATCGTAGACATTGTAATTTAATTCGCAAAACCTTCCGATTTGATACAACATGAAGCAGCATAAGCCTTTACAATGTAATTTTAGTATATCTACACAGCTTCAACGTATCAAATCAGCAGGTTTTCATTTCTACAACTTCACAAATCGAATTTAAGTTACTTGACATACAAGGGCTTATAAACCGAAAGCGTGACTCTGCTAAGTTAATAATTTCCAGTTTAAATACAGGTTCCAAAACCATGTTTTTTAAGTACCATGGTTTTACATGCAAAGTTGCGCTGCATATAGTTGCACCTGAAAAACCTTACAATTAGGCAGATTTTGTGAACATTCTCATAAAAATTCAGATTTAGATTACAACTGATGCAATAGAGTGGAATCGTAGAAACTGTAATTTAATTCGCAAAATCTTCCGATTTGATACAACATATAGCAGCATAGGCCTTTACAATGTAATCTTAGTATATCTACACAGCTTCAACGTATCAAATCGGCAAGTTTTCATTTCTACAACTGCACAAATCGAATTTAAGTTACTTGACATACAAGGGCTTATAAACCGAAAGCGTGACTCTGCTAAGTTAATAATTTTCATTTTAAAGACAGGTTCCTAGACCATGTTTTTTAAGTACCATGGTTTTACATGCAAAGTTTCGCTGCATATAGTTTCACCTGAAAAACCTTACAATTAGGCAGATTTTGTGAACATTCTCATAAAAAGTCGGATTTAGGTTACAACTGATGCAATAAAGTGAAATCGTAGACATTGTGATTTAATTCGCAAAATCTTCCGATTTGATACAACATATAGCAGCATAGGCCTTTACAATGTAATCTTAGTATATCTACACAGCTTTAACGTATCAAATCGGCAGGTTTTCATTTCTACAACTGCACAAATCGAATTTAAGTTACTTGACATACAAGGGCTTATAAACCGAAAGCGTGACTCTGCTAAGTTAATAATTTCCGGTTTAAAGACAGGTTCCCAGACCATGTTTTTCAAGTACCATGGTTTTACATGCAAAGGTTCGCTGCATATAGTTGCACCTAAAAAACCTTACAATTAGGCAGATTTTGTGAACATTCTCATAAAAAGTAGGATTTAGGTTACAATTGATGCAATAAAGTGAAATCGTAGACATTGTAATTTAATTCGCAAAACCTTCCGATTTGATACAACATGAAGCAGCATAAACCTTTACAATGTAATCTCAGTATATCTACACAGCTTCAACGTATTAAATCAGCAGGTTTTTATTTCTACAACTTCACAAATCGAATCTAAGTTACTTGACATACTAGGGCTTATAAACGGAAAGCGTGACTCTGCTAAGTTAATAATTTCCAGTTTAAAGACAGGTTCCAAAACCATGTTTTTTAAGTACCATGGTTTTACATGCAAAGTTGCGCTGCACATAGTTGCACCTGAAAAACCTTACAATTAGGCAGATTCTGCGAACATTCTCATAAAAAGTCGGATTTAGGTTACAACAGATGCAATAAAGTAGAATCGTAGACATTGTAATTTAATTCGCAAAATCTTCCGATTTGATACAACATATAGCAGCATAGGCCTTTACAATGTAATCTTAGTATATCTACACAGCTTCAACGTATCAAATCGGCAGGTTTTCATTTCTACAACTTCACAAATCGAATTTAGGTTACTTGACATACAAGGGCTAATAAACCGAAAGCGTGACTCTGCTAAGTTAATAATTTCCGGTTTAAAGACAGGTTTCCAGACCATGTTTTTCAAGTACCATGGTTTTACATGCAGAGGTTCGCCGCATATAGTTGCACCTGAAAAACCTTACAATTAGGCAGATTTTGTGAACATTCTTATAAAAAGTAGGATTTCGGTTACAATTGATGCAATAAAGTGAAATCGTAGACATTTTAATTTAATTCGCAAAACCTTCCGATTTGATACAACATGAAGCAGCATAAGCCTTTACAATGTAATCTTAGTATATCTACACAGCTTTAACGTATCAAATCGGCAGGTTTTTATTTCTACAACTGCACAAATGGATTTTAAGTTACTTGACATACAAGGGCTTATAAACCGAAAGCGTGACTCTGCTAAGTTAAAAATTTCCGGTTTGAAGACAGGTTCCCAGACCATGCTTTTCAAGTACCATGGTTTTACATGCAAAGGTTCGCTGCATATAGTTGCACCTGAAAAACCTTACAATTAGGCAGATTTTGTAAACATTCTCATAAAAAGTCGGATTTAGGTTACAATTGATGCAATAAAGTGAAATCGTAGACATTGTAATTTAATTCGCAAAACGTTCTGATTTGATACAACATGAAGCAGCATAAGCCTTTACAATGTAATCTTAGTATATCTACACAGCTTCAACGTATCAAATCAGCAGGTTTTCATTTCTACAACTGCACAAATCGAATCTAAGTTACTTGACATACAAGGGCTTATAAACCGAAAGCGTGACTCTGCTAAGTTAAAAATTTCCGGTTTGAAGACAGGTTTCCAGACCATGCTTTTCAAGTACCATGGTTTTACATGCAAAGGTTCGCCGCATATAGTTGCACCTGAAAAACCTTACAATTAGGCAGATTTCGTGAACATTCTCATAAAAAGTAGGATTTAGGTTACAATTGATGCAATAAAGTGAAATCGTAGACATTGTAATTTAATTCGCAAAACCTTCCGATTTGATACAACATGAAGCAGCATAAGCCTTTACAATGTAATCTTAGTATATCTACACAGCTTTAACGTATCAAATCGGCAGGTTTTTATTTCTACAACTGCACAAATGGATTTTAAGTTACTTGACATACAAGGGCTTATAAACCGAAAGCGTGACTCTGCTAAGTTAAAAATTTCCGGTTTGAAGACAGGTTCCCAGACCATGCTTTTCAAGTACCATGGTTTTACATGAAAAGGTTTGCTGCATATAGTTGCACCTGAAAAACCTTACAATTAGGCAGATTTTTTGAACATTCTCATAAAAAGTCGGATTTAGGTTACAATTGATGCAATAAAGTGAAATCGTAGACATTGTAATTTAATTCGCAAAACGTTCTGATTTGATACAACATGAAGCAGCATAAGCCTTTACAATGTAATCTTAGTATATCTACACAGCTTCAACGTATCAAATCAGCAGGTTTTCATTTCTACAACTGCACAAATCGAATCTAAGTTACTTGACATACAAGGGCTTATAAACCGAAAGCGTGACTCTGCTAAGTTAATAATTTCCAGTTTAAAGACAGGTTCCACAACCATGTTTTTCAAGTACCATGGTTTTACATGCAAAGTTTCGCTGCATATAGTTGCACCTGAAAAACTTTACAATTAGGCAGATTTTGTGAACATTCTCATAAAAAGTCGGATTTAGGTTACAACTGATGCAATAAAGTGGAATCGTAGACATTGTAATTTAATTCGCAAAATCTTCCGATTTGATACAACATATAGCAGCATAGGCCTTTACAATGTAATCTTAGTATATCTACACAGCTTCAACGTATCAAATCGGCAGGTTTTCATTTCTACAACTTCACAAATCGAATTTAAGTTACTTGACATACAAGGGCTTATAAACCGAAAGCGTGACTCTGCTAAGTTAATAATTTCCGGTTTAAAGACAGGTTTCCAGACCATGTTTTTCAAGTACCATGGTTTTACATGCAAAGGTTCGCCGCATATAGTTGCACCTGAAAAACCTTACAATTAGGCAGATTTTGTGAACATTCTCATAAAAAGTAGGATTTAGGTTACAATTGATGCAAAAAAGTGAAATCGTAGACATTGTAATTTAATTCGCAAAACCTTCCGATTTGATACAACATGAAGCAGCATAAGCCTTTACAATGTAATCTTAGTATATCTACACAGCTTTAACGTATCAAATCGGCAGGTTTTTATTGCCACAACTGCACAAATCGATTTAAAGTTACTTGACATACAAGGGCTTATAAACCGAAAGCGTGACTCTGCTAAGTTAAAAATTCCGGTTTAAAGACAGGTTCCCAGACCATGTTTTTCAAGTACCATGGTTTTACATGCAAAGGTTCGCTGCATATAGTTGCACCTGAAAAACCTTACAATTAGGCAGATTTTGTAAACATTCTCATAAAAAGTCGGATTTAGGTTACAATTGATGCAATAAAGTGAAATCGTAGACATTGTAATTTAATTCGCAAAACGTTCTGATTTGATACAACATGAAGCAGCATAAGCCTTTACAATGTAATCTTAGTATATCTACACAGCTTCAACGTATCGAATCAGCAGGTTTTCATTTCTACAACTGCACAAATCGAATCTAAGTTACTTGACATACAAGGGCTTATAAACCGAAAGCGTGACTCTGCTAAGTTAATAATTTCCAGTTTAAAGACAGGTTCCACAACCATGTTTTTCAAGTACCATGGTTTTACATGCAAAGTTTCGCTGCATATAGTTGCACCTGAAAAACCTTACAATTAGGCAGATTCTGTGAACATTCTCATAAAAAGTCGGATTAAGGTTACAACTGATGCAATAAAGTGGAATCGTAGACATTGTAATTTAATTCGCAAAATCTTCCGATTTGATACAACATATAGCAGCATAGGCCTTCACAATGTAATCTTAGTATATCTACACAGCTTCAACGTATCAAATCGGCAGGTTTTCATTTCTACAACTGCACAAATCGAATTTAAGTTACTTGACATACAAGGGCTTATAAACCGAAAGCGTGTTTCTGCTAAGTTAATAATTTCCAGTTCAAAGACAGGTTCCAAAACCATGTTTTTCAAGTACCATGGTTCTACATGCAAAGTTTTGCTGCATATAGTTGCACCTAAAAAACCTTATAATTAGGCAGATTTTGTGAACATTCTCATAAAAAGTAGGATTTAGGTTACAATTGATGCAAAAAAGTGAAATCGTAGACATTGTAATTTAATTCGCAAAACCTTCCGATTTGATACAACATGAAGCAGCATAAGCCTTTACAATGTAATCTTAGTATATCTACACAGCTTTAACGTATCAAATCGGCAGGTTTTTATTGCCACAACTGCACAAATCGATTTAAAGTTACTTGACATACAAGGGCTTATAAACCGAAAGCGTGACTCTGCTAAGTTAAAAATTCCGGTTTAAAGACAGGTTCCCAGACCATGTTTTTCAAGTACCATGGTTTTACATGCAAAGGTTCGCTGCATATAGTTGCACCTGAAAAACCTTACAATTAGGCAGATTTTGTAAACATTCTCATAAAAAGTCGGATTTAGGTTACAATTGATGCAATAAAGTGAAATCGTAGACATTGTAATTTAATTCGCAAAACGTTCTGATTTGATACAACATGAAGCAGCATAAGCCTTTACAATGTAATCTTAGTATATCTACACAGCTTCAACGTATCGAATCAGCAGGTTTTCATTTCTACAACTGCACAAATCGAATCTAAGTTACTTGACATACAAGGGCTTATAAACCGAAAGCGTGACTCTGCTAAGTTAATAATTTCCAGTTTAAAGACAGGTTCCACAACCATGTTTTTCAAGTACCATGGTTTTACATGCAAAGTTTCGCTGCATATAGTTGCACCTGAAAAACCTTACAATTAGGCAGATTCTGTGAACATTCTCATAAAAAGTCGGATTTAGGTTACAACTGATGCAATAAAGTGGAATCGTAGACATTGTAATTTAATTCGCAAAATCTTCCGATTTGATACAACATATAGCAGCATAGGCCTTCACAATGTAATCTTAGTATATCTACACAGCTTCAACGTATCAAATCGGCAGGTTTTCATTTCTACAACTGCACAAATCGAATTTAAGTTACTTGACATACAAGGGCTTATAAACCGAAAGCGTGTTTCTGCTAAGTTAATAATTTCCAGTTCAAAGACAGGTTCCAAAACCATGTTTTTCAAGTACCATGGTTCTACATGCAAAGTTTTGCTGCATATAGTTGCACCTGAAAAACCTTATAATTAGGCAGATTTTGTGAACATTCTCATAAAAAGTCGGATTTAGGTTACAATTGATGCAATAAAGTGAAATCGTAGACATTGTAATTTAATTTGCAAAACCTTCCGATTTGATACAACATGAAGCAGCATAAGCCTTTACAATGTAATCTTAGTATATCTACACAGCTTTAACGTATCAAATCGGCAGGTTTGCATTTCTACAACTGCACAAATCGAATCTAAGTTACTTGACATACAAGGGCTTATAAACCGAAAGCGTGACTCTGCTAAGTTAATTATTTCAAGTTTAAAGACAGGTTCCAAAACCATGTTTTTTAAGTACCATGGTTTTACATGCAAAGTTTCGCTGCATATAGTTGCACCTGAAAAACCTTACAATTAGGCAGATTTTGTGAACATTCTCATAAAAAGTCGGATTTAGGTTACAACTGATGCAACAAAGTGGAATCGTAGACATTGTAATTTAATTCGCAAAATCTTCCGATTTGATACAACATATAGCAGCATAGGCCTTTACAATGTAATTTTAGTATATATACACAGCTTCAACGTATCAAATCGGCAGGTTTTTATTTCTACAACTGCACAAATCGAATTTAAGTTACTTGACATACAAGGGCTTATAAACCGAAAGCGTGACTCTGCTAAGTTAATAATTTCTGGTTTAAAGACAGGTTCCAAAACCATGTTTTTTAAGTACCATGGTTTTACATGCAAAGTTTCGATGCATATGGTTGCACCTGAAAAACCTTACAATTAGGCAGATTTTGTGAACATTCTCATAAAAAGTCGGATTTAGGTTACAACTGATGCAATAAAGTGGAATCGTAGACATTGTAATTTAATTCGCAAAATCTTCCGATTTGATACAACATATAGCAGCATAGGCCTTTACAATGTAATCTTAGTATATCTACACAGCTTTAACGTATTAAATCGGCAGGTTTTCATTTCTACAACTGCACAAATCGAATTTAAGTTACTTGACATACAAGGGCGTATAAACCGAAAGCGTGAATCTGCTAAGTTAATAATTTCCAGTTTAAAGACAGGTTCCTAGACCATGTTTTTCAAGTACCATGGTTTTACATGCAAAGGTTCGCTGCATACAGTTGCACCTGAAAAACCTTACAATTAGGCAGATTTTGTAAACAATCTTATAAAAAGTAGGATTTATGTTACAATTAATGCAATGAAGTGAAATCGTAGACATTGTAATTTAATTTGCAAAACCTTCCGATTTGATACAACATGAAGCAGCATAAGCCTTTACAATGTAATCCTTGTATATCTTCACAGCTTCAACGTATCAAATCGGCAGGTTTTCATTTCCATAACTGCACAAATCGAATCTAAGTTACTTGACATACAAGGGCTTATAAACCGAAAGCGTGACTCTGCTAAGTTAATAATTTCCAGTTTAAAGACAGGTTCCACAACCATGTTTTTTAAGTACCATGGTTTTACATGCAAAGTTTCGCTGCATATAGTTGCACCTGAAAAACCTTACAATTAGGCAGATTCTGTGAACATTCTCATAAAAAGTCAGATTTAGGTTACAACTGATGCAATAAAGTGGAATCGTAGACATTGTAATTTAATTCGCAAAATCTTCTGATTTGATACAACATGAAGCAGCATAAGCCTTTACAATGTAATCTTAGTATATCTACACAGCTGTAACGTATTAAATCAGCAGGTTTTCATTTTTACAACTGCACAAATCGAATCTAAGTTACTTGACATACAAGGGCATATAAACCGAAAGCGTGACTCTGCTAAATTAATAATTTCTAGTTTAAAGACAGGTTCCACAACTATGTTTTTTAAGTACCATGGTTTTACATGCAAAGTTTCGCTGCATATAGTTGCACCTGAAAAACCTTACAATTAGGCAAATTCTGTAAACATTCTCATAAAAAGTCGGATTTAGGTTACAACTAATGCAATAAAGTGAAATCGTAGACATTGTAATTTAATTCGCAAAACCTTCCGATTTGATACAACATGAAGCAGCATAAGCCTTTACAATGTAATCTTAGTATATCTACACAGCTTCAACGTATCAAATCGGCAGGTTTTCATTTCTACAACTTCACAAATCGAATTTAAGTTACTTGACATACAAGGGCTTATAAACCGAAAGCGTGACTCTGCTTAGTTAATAATTTCCGGTTTAAAGACAGGTTCCAAAACCATGTTTTTTAAGTACCATGGTTTTACATGCAAAGTTTCGATGCATATAGTTGCACCTGAAAAACCTTACAATTAGGCAGATTTTGTGAACATTCTCATAAAAAGTCGGATTTAGGTTACAACTGATGCAATAAAGTGGAATCGTAGACATTGTAATTTAATTCGCAAAATCTTCCGATTTGATACAACATATAGCAGCATAGGCCTTTACAATGTAATCTTAGTATATCTACACAGCTTTAACGTATCAAATCGGCAGGTTTTCATTTCTACAACTGCACAAATCGAATTAAAGTTACTTGACATACAAGGGCGTATAAACCGAAAGCGTGACTCTGCTAAGTTAATAATTTCCAGTTTAAAGACAGGTTCCTAGACCATGTTTTTCAAGTACCATGGTTTTACATGCAAAGGTTCGCTGCATACAGTTGCACCTGAAAAACCTTACAATTAGGCAGATTTTGTAAACATTCTCATAAAAAGTAGGATTTATGTTACAATCAATGCAATGAAGTGAAATCGTAGACATTGTAATTTAATTTGCAAAACCTTCCGATTTGATACAACATGAAGCAGCATTAGCCTTTACAATGTAATCCTTGTATATCTTCACAGCTTCAACGTATTAAATCGGCAGGTTTTTATTTCCATAACTGCACAAATCGAATCTAAGTTACTTGACATACAAGGGCCTATAAACCGAAAGCGTGACTCTGCTAAGTTAATAATTTCCAGTTTAAAGACAGGTTCCACAACCATGTTTTTTAAGTACCATGGTTTTACATGCAAAGTTTCGCTGCATATAGTTGCACCTGAAAAACCTTACAATTAGGCAGATTCTGTGAACATTCTCATAAAAAGTCAGATTTAGGTTACAACTGATGCAATAAAGTGGAATCGTAGACATTGTAATTTAATTCGCAAAATCTTCTGATTTGATACAACATGAAGCAGCATAAGCCTTTACAATGTAATCTTAGTATATCTACACAGCTGTAACGTATTAAATCAGCAGGTTTTCATTTCTACAACTGCACAAATCGAATCTAAGTTACTTGACATACAAGGGCATATAAACCGAAAGCGTGACTCTGCTAAATTAATAATTTCTAGTTTAAAGACAGGTTCCACAACCATGTTTTTTAAGTACCATGGTTTTACATGCAAAGTTTCGCTGCATATAGTTGCACCTGAAAAACCTTACAATTAGGCAAATTCTGTAAACATTCTCATAAAAAGTCGGATTTGGGTTACAACTAATGCAATAAAGTGGAATCGTAGACATTGTAATTTAATTCGCAAAATCTTCCGATTTGATACAACATATAGCAGCATAGGCCTTTACAATGTAATCTTAGTATATCTACACAGCTTCAACGTATCAAATCGGCAGGTTTTCATTTCTACAACTTCACAAATCGAATTTAAGTTACTTGACATACAAGGGCTTATAAACCGAAAGCGTGACTCTGCTAAGTTAATAATTTCCGGTTTAAAGACAGGTTTCCAGACCATGTTTTTCAAGTACCATGGTTTTACATGCAAAGGTTCGCCGCATATAGTTGCACCTGAAAAACCTTACAATTAGGCAGATTTTGTGAACATTCTTATAAAAAGTAGGATTTAGGTTACAATTGATGCAATAAAGTGAAATCGTAGACATTGTAATTTAATTCGCAAAACCTTCCGATTTGATACAACATGAAGCAGCATAAGCCTTTACAATGTAATCTTAGTATATCTACACAGCTTTAACGTATCAAATCGGCAGGTTTTTATTTCCACAACTGCACAAATCGATTTTAAGTTACTTGACATACAAGGGCTTATAAACCGAAAGCGTGACTCTGCTAAGTTAAAAATTTCCGGTTTAAAGACAGGTTCCCAGACCATGTTTTTCAAGTACCATGGTTTTACATGCAAAGGTTCGCTGCATATAGTTGCACCTGAAAAACCTTACAATTAGGCAGATTCTGTGAACATTCTCATAAAAAGTCGGATTTAGGTTACAATTGATGCAATAAAGTGAAATCGTAGACATTGTAATTTAATTTGCAAAACCTTGCGATTTGATACAACATGAAGCAGCATAAACCTTTACAATGTAATCTTAGTATATCTACACAGCTTCAACGTATTAAATCAGCGGGTTTTCATTTTTACAACTTCACAAATCGAATCTAAGTTACTTGACATACAAGGGCTTATAAACCGAAAGCGTGACTCTGCTAAGTTAATAATTTCCAGTTTAAAGACAGGTTCCAAAACCATGTTTTTTAAGTACCATGGTTTTACATGCAAAGTTGCGCTGCATATAGTTGCACCTGAAAAACCTTACAATTAGGCAGATTCTGTGAACATTCTCATAAAAAGTCGGATTTAGGTTACAACAGATGCAATAAAGTGGAATCGTAGACATTGTAATTTAATTCGCAAAATCTTCCGATTTGATACAACATATAGCAGCATAGGCCTTTACAATGTAATCTTAGTATATCTACACAGCTTCAACGTATCAAATCGGCAGGTTTTCATTTCTACAACTTCACAAATCGAATTTAAGTTACTTGACATACAAGGGCTTATAAACCGAAAGCGTGACTCTGCTAAGTTAATAATTTCCGGTTTAAAGACAGGTTTTCAGACCATGTTTTTCAAGTACCATGGTTTTACATGCAAAGGTTCGCCGCATATAGTTGCACCTGAAAAACCTTACAATTAGGCAGATTTTGTGAACATTCTTATAAAAAGTAGGATTTAGGTTACAATTGATGCAATAAAGTGAAATCGTAGACATTGTAATTTAATTCGCAAAACCTTCCGATTTGATACAACATGAAGCAGCATAAGCCTTTACAATGTAATCTTAGTATATCTACACAGCTTTAACGTATCAAATCGGCAGGTTTTTATTTCCACAACTGCACAAATCGATTTTAAGTTACTTGACATACAAGGGCTTATAAACCGAAAGCGTGACTCTGCTAAGTTAAAAATTTCCGGTTTAAAGACAGGTTCCCAGACCATGTTTTTCAAGTACCATGGTTTTACATGCAAAGGTTCGCTGCATATAGTTGCACCTGAAAAACCTTACAATTAGGCAGATTTTGTGAACATTCTCATAAAAAGTCGGATTTAGGTTACAATTGATGCAATAAAGTGAAATCGTAGACATTGTAATTTAATTCGCAAAACGTTCTGATTTGATACAACATGAAGCAGCATAAGCCTTTACAATGTAATCTTAGTATATCTACACAGCTTTAACGTATCAAATCAGCAGGTTTTCATTTCTACAACTGCACAAATCGAATCTAAGTTACTTGGCATACAAGGGCTTATAAACCGAAAGCGTGACTCTGCTAAGTTAATAATTTTCAGTTTAAAGACAGGTTCCACAACCATGTTTTTCAAGTACCATGGTTTTACATGCAAAGTTTCGCTGCATATAGTTGCACCTGAAAAACCTTACAATTAGGCAGATTCTGTGAACATTCTCATAAAAAGTCGGATTTAGGTTACAACTGATGCAATAAAGTGGAATCGTAGAAATTGTAATTTAATTCGCAAAATCTTCCGATTTGATACAACATATAGCAGCATAGGCCTTCACAATGTAATCTTAGTATATCTACACAGCTTCAACGTATCAAATCGGCAGGTTTTCATTTCTACAACTGCACAAATCGAATTTAAGTTACTTGACATACAAGGGCCTATAAACCGAAAGCGTGTTTCTGCTAAGTTAATAATTTCTAGTTCAAAGACAGGTTTCAAAACCATGTTTTTTAAAAACCATGGTTCTACATGCAAAGTTTCGCTGCATATAGTTGCACCTGAAAAACCTTACAATTAGGCAGATTTTGTGAACATTCTCATAAAAAGTCGGATTTAGGTTACAATTGATGCAATAAAGTGAAATCGTAGACATTGTAATTTAATTCGCAAAATCTTCCGATTTGATACAACATATAGCAGCATTGGCCTTTACAATGTAATCTTAGTATATCTACACAGCTTCAACGTATCAAATCGGCAGGTTTTCATTTCTACAACTTCACAAATCGAATTTAAGTTACTTGACATACAAGGGCTTATAAACCGAAAGCGTGACTCTGCTTAGTTAATAATTTCCGGTTTAAAGACAGGTTCCAAAACCATGTTTTTTAAGTACCATGGTTTTACATGCAAAGTTTCGATGCATATAGTTGCACCTGAAAAACCTTACAATTAGGCAGATTTTGTGAACATTCTCATAAAAAGTCGGATTTAGGTTACAACTGATGCAATAAAGTGGAATCGTAGACATTGTAATTTAATTCGCAAAATCTTCCGATTTGATACAACATATAGCAGCATAGGCCTTTACAATGTAATCTTAGTATATCTACACAGCTTTAACGTATCAAATCGGCAGGTTTTCATTTCTACAACTGCACAAATCGAATTAAAGTTACTTGACATACAAGGGCGTATAAACCGAAAGCGTGACTCTGCTAAGTTAATAATTTCCAGTTTAAAGACAGGTTCCTAGACCATGTTTTTCAAGTACCATGGTTTTACATGCAAAGGTTCGCTGCATACAGTTGCACCTGAAAAACCTTACAATTAGGCAGATTTTGTAAACATTCTCATAAAAAGTAGGATTTATGTTACAATCAATGCAATGAAGTGAAATCGTAGACATTGTAATTTAATTTGCAAAACCTTCCGATTTGATACAACATGAAGCAGCATTAGCCTTTACAATGTAATCCTTGTATATCTTCACAGCTTCAACGTATTAAATCGGCAGGTTTTTATTTCCATAACTGCACAAATCGAATCTAAGTTACTTGACATACAAGGGCCTATAAACCGAAAGCGTGACTCTGCTAAGTTAATAATTTCCAGTTTAAAGACAGGTTCCACAACCATGTTTTTTAAGTACCATGGTTTTACATGCAAAGTTTCCCTGCATATAGTTGCACCTGAAAAACCTTACAATTAGGCAGATTCTGTGAACATTCTCATAAAAAGTCAGATTTAGGTTACAACTGATGCAATAAAGTGGAATCGTAGACATTGTAATTTAATTCGCAAAATCTTCTGATTTGATACAACATGAAGCAGCATAAGCCTTTACAATGTAATCTTAGTATATCTACACAGCTGTAACGTATTAAATCAGCAGGTTTTCATTTCTACAACTGCACAAATCGAATCTAAGTTACTTGACATACAAGGGAATATAAACCGAAAGCGTGACTCTGCTAAATTAATAATTTCTAGTTTAAAGACAGGTTCCACAACCATGTTTTTTAAGTACCATGGTTTTACATGCAAAGTTTCGCTGCATATAGTTGCACCTGAAAAACCTTACAATTAGGCAAATTCTGTAAACATTCTCATAAAAAGTCGGATTTAGGTTACAACTAATGCAATAAAGTGGAATCGTAGACATTGTAATTTAATTCGCAAAATCTTCCGATTTGATACAACATATAGCAGCATTGGCCTTTACAATGTAATCTTAGTATATCTACACAGCTTCAACGTATCAAATCGGCAGGTTTTCATTTCTACAACTTCACAAATCGAATTTAAGTTACTTGACATACAAGGGCTTATAAACCGAAAGCGTGACTCTGCTTAGTTAATAATTTCCGGTTTGAAGACAGGTTCCTAGACCATGTTTTTCAAGTACCATGGTTTTACATGCAAAGGTTCGCTGCATATAGTTGCACCTAAAAAACCTTACAATTAGGCAGATTTTGTGAACATTCTCATAAAAAGTAGGATTTAGGTTACAATTGATGCAATAAAGTGAAATCGTAGACATTGTAATTTAATTTGCAAAACCTTCCGATTTGATACAACATAAAGCAGCATAAACCTTTACAATGTAATCTTAGTATATCTACACAGCTTCAACGTATTAAATCAGCGGGTTTTCATTTCTACAACTTCACAAATCGAATCTAAGTTACTTGACATACAAGGGCTTATAAACCGAAAGCGTGACTCTGCTAAGTTAATAATTTCCAGTTTAAAGACAGGTTCCAAAACCATGTTTTTTAAGTACCATGGTTTTACATGCAAAGTTGCGCTGCATATAGTTGCACCTGAAAAACCTTACAATTAGGCAGATTCTGTGAACATTCTCATAAAAAGTCGGATTTAGGTTACAACAGATGCAATAAAGTGGAATCGTAGACATTGTAATTTAATTCGCAAAATCTTCCGATTTGATACAACATATAGCAGCATAGGCCTTTACAATGTAATCTTAGTATATCTACACAGCTTCAACGTATCAAATCGGCAGGTTTTCATTTCTACAACTTCACAAATCGAATTTAAGTTACTTGACATACAAGGGCTTATAAACCGAAAGCGTGACTCTGCTAAGTTAATAATTTCCGGTTTAAAGACAGGTTTCCAGACCATGTTTTTCAAGTACCATGGTTTTACATGCAAAGGTTCGCCGCATATAGTTGCACCTGAAAAACCTTACAATTAGGCAGATTTTGTGAACATTCTTATAAAAAGTAGGATTTAGGTTACAATTGATGCAATAAAGTGAAATCGTAGACATTGTAATTTAATTCGCAAAACCTTCCGATTTGATACAACATGAAGCAGCATAAGCCTTTACAATGTAATCTTAGTATATCTACACAGCTTTAACGTATCAAATCGGCAGGTTTTTATTTCCACAACTGCACAAATCGATTTTAAGTTACTTGACATACAAGGGCTTATAAACCGAAAGCGTGACTCTGCTAAGTTAAAAATTTCCGGTTTAAAGACAGGTTCCCAGACCATGTTTTTCAAGTACCATGGTTTTACATGCAAAGGTTCGCTGCATATAGTTGCACCTGAAAAACCTTACAATTAGGCAGATTTTGTGAACATTCTCATAAAAAGTCGGATTTAGGTTACAATTGATGCAATAAAGTGAAATCGTAGACATTGTAATTTAATTCGCAAAACGTTCTGATTTGATACAACATGAAGCAGCATAAGCCTTTACAATGTAATCTTAGTATATCTACACATCTTTAACGTATCAAATCAGCAGGTTTTCATTTCTACAACTGCACAAATCGAATCTAAGTTACTTGACATACAAGGGCTTATAAACCGAAAGCGTGACTCTGCTAAGTTAATAATTTTCAGTTTAAAGACAGGTTCCACAACCATGTTTTTCAAGTACCATGGTTTTACATGCAAAGTTTCGCTGCATATAGTTGCACCTGAAAAACCTTACAATTAGGCAGATTCTGTGAACATTCTCATAAAAAGTCGGATTTAGGTTACAACTGATGCAATAAAGTGGAATCGTAGAAATTGTAATTTAATTCGCAAAATCTTTCGATTTGATACAACATATAGCAGCATAGGCCTTCACAATGTAATCTTAGTATATCTACACAGCTTCAACGTATCAAATCGGCAGGTTTTCATTTCTACAACTGCACAAATCGAATTTAAGTTACTTGACATACAAGGGCCTATAAACCGAAAGCGTGTTTCTGCTAAGTTAATAATTTCTAGTTCAAAGACAGGTTTCAAAACCATGTTTTTTAAAAACCATGGTTCTACATGCAAAGTTTCGCTGCATATAGTTGCACCTGAAAAACCTCACAATTAGGCAGATTTTGTGAACATTCTCATAAAAAGTCGGATTTAGGTTACAATTGATGCAATAAAGTGAAATCGTAGACATTGTAATTTAATTCGCAAAACCTTCCGATTTGATACAACATGAAGCAGCATAAACCTTTACAATGTAATCTTAGTATATCTACACAGCTTCAACGTATTAAATTAGCAGGTTTTCATTTCTACAACTTCACAAATCGAATCTAAGTTACTTGACATACAAGGGCTTATAAACCGAAAGCGTGACTCTGCTAAGTTAATAATTTCCAGTTTAAAGACAGGTTCCAAAACCATGTTTTTTAAGTACCATGGTTTTACATGCAAAGTTTCGCTGCATATAGTTGCACCTGAAAAACTTTACAATTAGGCAGATTCTGTGAACATTCTCATAAAAAGTCGGATTTAGGTTACAACTGATGCAAAAAAGTGAAATCGTAGACATTGTAATTTAATTCGCAAAATCTTCCGATTTGATACAACATATAGCAGCATAGGCCTTTACAATGTAATCTTAGTATATATACACAGCTTCAACGTATCAAATCGGCAGGTTTTTATTTCTACAACTGCACAAATCGAATTTAAGTTACTTGACATACAAGGGCTTATAAACCGAAAGCGTGACTCTGCTAAGTTAATAATTTCCGGTTTAAAGACAGGTTCCAAAACCATGTTTTTTAAGTACCATGGTTTTACATGCAAAGTTTCGATGCATATAGTTGCACCTGAAAAACCTCACAATTAGGCAGATTTTGTGAACATTCTCATAAAAAGTCGGATTTAGGTTACAACTGATGCAATAAAGTGGAATCGTAGACATTGTAATTTAATTCGCAAAATCTTCCGATTTGATACAACATATAGCAGCATAGGCCTTTACAATGTAATCTTAGTATATCTACACAGCTGTAACGTATTAAATCAGCAGGTTTTCATTTCTACAACTGCACAAATCGAATCTAAGTTACTTGACATACAAGGGCATATAAACCGAAAGCGTGACTCTGCTAAATTAATAATTTCCAGTTTAAAGACAGGTTCCACAACCATGTTTTTTAAGTACCATGGTTTTACATGCAAAGTTTCGCTGCATATAGTTGCACCTGAAAAACCTTACAATTAGGCAGATTCTGTAAACATTCTCATAAAAAGTCGGATTTAGGTTACAACTAATGCAATAAAGTGGAATCGTAGACATTGTAATTTAATTCGCAAAATCTTCCGATTTGATACAACATATAGCAGCATTGGCCTTTACAATGTAATCTTAGTATATCTACACAGCTTCAACGTATCAAATCGGCAGGTTTTTATTTCTACAACTGCACAAATCGAATTTAAGTTACTTGACATACAAGGGCTTATAAACCGAAAGCGTGACTCTGCTAAGTTAATAATTTCCAATTCAAAGACAGGTTCCTAGACCATGTTTTTCAAGTACCATGGTTTTACATGCAAGGGTTCGCTGCATATAGTTGCACCTAAAAAACCTTACAATTAGGCAGATTTTGTGAACATTCTCATAAAAAGTAGGATTTAGGTTACAATTGATGCAATAAAGTGAAATCGTAGACATTGTAATTTTATTTGCAAAACCTTCCGATTTGATACAACATGAAGCAGCATAAACCTTTACAATGTAATCTTAGTATATCTACACAGCTGTAACGTATTAAATCAGCAGGTTTTTATTTCTACAACTTCACAAATCGAATCTAAGTTACTTGACATACAAGGGCTTATAAACCGAAAGCGTGACTCTGCTTAGTTAATAATTTCCAGTTTAAAGACAGGTTCCAAAACCATGTTTTTTAAGTACCATGGTTTTACATGCAAAGTTGCGCTGCATATAGTTGCACCTGAAAAACCTAACAATTACGCAAATTCTGTGAACATTCTCATAAAAAGTCGGATTTAGGTTACAACAGATGCAATAAAGTGGAATCGTAGACATTGTAATTTAATTCGCAAAACCTTCCGATTTGATACAACATGAAGCAGCATAAGCCTTTACAATGTAATCTTAGTATATCTACACAGCTTTAACGTATCAAATCGGCAGGTTTTTATTTTCACAACTGCACAAATCGATTTTAAGTTACTTGACATACAAGGGCTTATAAACCGAAAGCGTGACTCTGCTAAGTTAAAAATTTCCGGTTTAAAGACAGGTTCCCAGACCATGTTTTTCAAGTACCATGGTTTTACATGCAAAGGTTCGCTGCATATAGTTGCACCTGAAAAACCTTACAATTAGGCAGATTTTGTGAACATTCTCATAAAAAGTCGGATTTAGGTTACAATTGATGCAATAAAATGAAATCGTAGACATTGTAATTTAATTCGCAAAACGTTCTGATTTGATACAACATGAAGCAGCATAAGCCTTTACAATGTAATCTTAGTATATCTACACAGCTTCAATGTATCAAATCGGCAGGTTTTCATTTCTACAACTGCACAAATCGAATCTAAGTTACTTGACATACAAGGGCTTATAAACCGAAAGCGTGACTCTGCTAAGTTAATAATTTCCAGTTTAAAGACAGGTTCCACAACCATGTTTTTCAAGTACCATGGTTTTACATGCAAAGTTTCGCTGCATATAGTTGCACCTGAAAAACCTTACAATTAGGCAGATTCTGTGAACATTCTCATAAAAAGTCGGATTTAGGTTACAACTGATGCAATAAAGTGGAATCGTAGACATTGTAATTTAATTCGCAAAATCTTCCGATTTGATACAACATATAGCAGCATAGGCCTTCACAATGTAATCTTAGTATATCTACACAGCTTCAACGTATCAAATCGGCAGGTTTTCATTTCTACAACTGCACAAATCGAATTTAAGTTACTTGACATACAAGAGCTTATAAACCGAAAGCGTGTTTTTGCTAAGTTAATAATTTCCAGTTCAAAGACAGGTTCCAAAACCATGTTTTTCAAGTACCATGGTTCTACATGCAAAGTTTCGCTGCATATAGTTGCACCTGAAAAACCTTACAATTAGGCAGATTTTGTGAACATTCTCATAAAAAGTCGGATTTAGGTTACAATTGATGCAGTAAAGTGAAATCGTAGACATTGTAATTTAATTTTCAAAACCTTCCGATTTGATACAACATGAAGCAGCATAAGCCTTTACAATGTAATCTTAGTATATCTACACAGCTTTAACGTATCAAATCGGCAGGTTTGCATTTCTACAACTGCACAAATCGAATCTAAGTTACTTGACATACAAGGGCTTATAAACCGAAAGCGTGACTCTGCTAAGTTAATAATTTCCAGTTTAAAGACAGGTTCCAAAACCATGTTTTTTAGGTACCATAATTTTACATGCAAAGTTTCGCTGCATATATTCGCACCTGAAAAACCTTACAATTAGGCAGATTTTGTGAACATTCTCATAAAAAGTCGGATTTAGGTTACAACTGATGCAACAAAGTGGAATCGTAGACATTGTAATTTAATTCGCAAAATCTTCCGATTTGATACAACATATAGCAGCATAGGCCTTTACAATGTAATCTTAGTATATATACACAGCTTCAACGTATCAAATCGGCAGGTTTCTATTTCTACAACTGCACAAATCGAATTTAAGTTACTTGACATACAAGGGCTTATAAACCGAAAGCGTGACTCTGCTAAGTTAATAATTTCCGGTTTAAAGACAGGTTCCAAAACCATGTTTTTTAAGTACCATGGTTTTACATGCAAAGTTTCGCTGCATATAGTTGCACCTGAAAAACCTTACAATTAGGCAGATTTTGTGAACATTCTCATAAAAAGTCGGATTTAGGTTACAACTGATGCAATAAAGTGGAATCGTAGACATTGTAATTTAATTCGCAAAATCTTCCGATTTGATACAACATATAGCAGCATAGGCCTTAACAATGTAATCTTAGTATATCTACACAGCTTCAACGTATCAAATCGGCAGGTTTTCATTTCTACAACTGCTCAAATCGAATTTTAATTACTTGACATACAAGAGCTTATAAACCGAAAGCGTGTTTCTGCTAAGTTAATAATTTCCAGTTCAAAGACAGGTTCCAAAACCATGTTTTTTAAGTACCATGGTTCTACATGCAAAGTTTCGCTGCATATAGTTGCACCTGAAAAACCTTACAATTAGGCAGATTTTGTGAACATTCTCATAAAAAGTCGGATTTAGGTTACAATTGATGCAGTAAAGTGAAATCGTAGACATTGTAATTTAATTTTCAAAACCTTCCGATTTGATACAACATGAAGCAGCATAAGCCTTTACAATGTAATCTTAGTATATCTACACAGCTTTAACGTATCAAATCGGCAGGTTTGCATTTCTACAACTGCACAAATCGAATCTAAGTTACTTGACATACAAGGGCTTATAAACCGAAAGCGTGACTCTGCTAAGTTAATAATTTCCAGTTTAAAGACAGGTTCCAAAACCATGTTTTTTAGGTACCATAATTTTACATGCAAAGTTTCGCTGCATATATTCGCACCTGAAAAACCTTACAATTAGGCAGATTTTGTGAACATTCTCATAAAAAGTCGGATTTAGGTTACAACTGATGCAACAAAGTGGAATCGTAGACATTGTAATTTAATTCGCAAAATCTTCCGATTTGATACAACATATAGCAGCATAGGCCTTTACAATGTAATCTTAGTATATATACACAGCTTCAACGTATCAAATCGGCAGGTTTTTATTTCTACAACTGCACAAATCGAATTTAAGTTACTTGACATACAAGGGCTTATAAACCGAAAGCGTGACTCTGCTAAGTTAATAATTTCCGGTTTAAAGACAGGTTCCAAAACCATGTTTTTTAAGTACCATGGTTTTACATGCAAAGTTTCGCTGCATATAGTTGCACCTGAAAAACCTTACAATTAGGCAGATTTTGTGAACATTCTCATAAAAAGTCGGATTTAGGTTACAACTGATGCAATAAAGTGGAATCGTAGACATTGTAATTTAATTCGCAAAATCTTCCGATTTGATACAACATATAGCAGCATAGGCCTTAACAATGTAATCTTAGTATATCTACACAGCTTCAACGTATCAAATCGGCAGGTTTTCATTTCTACAACTGCTCAAATCGAATTTTAATTACTTGACATACAAGAGATTATAAACCGAAAGCGTGACTCTGCTTAGTTAATAATTTCCAGTTTAAAGACAGGTTTCGAAACTATGTTTTTTAAGTATCATGGTTTTACATGCAAAGTTTCGCTGCATATAGTTGCACCTGAAAAACCTTACAGTTAGGCAGATTTTGTAAACATTCTCATAAAAAGTCGGATTTAGGTTACAACTGATGCAATAAAGTGGAATCGTAGACATTGTGATTTAATTCGCAAAATCTTCTGATTTGATACAACATAAAGCAGCATAGGCCTTTACAATGTGATCTTAGTATATCTACACAGCTTCAACGTATCAAATCGGCAGGTTTTTATTTCTACAACTGCACAAATCGAATTTAAGTTACTTAACATACAAGGGCTTATAAACCGAAAGTGTGACTCTGCTAAGTTAATGATTTCCGGTTTGGAGACAGGTTCCTAGACCATGTTTTTCAAGTACCATGGTTTTACATGCAAAAGTTCGCTGCATATAGTTGCACCTAAAAAACCTTACAATTAGGCAGATTTTGTGAACATTCTCATAAAAAGTAGGATTTAGGTTACAATTGATGCAATAAAGTGAAATCGTAGACATTGTAATTTAATTCGCAAAACCTTCCGATTTGATACAACATGAAGCAGCATAAGCCTTTACAATGTAATCTTAGTATATCAACACAGCTCCAACGTATCAAATCGGCAGGTTTTCATTTCTACAACTGCACAAATCGAATTTAAGTTACTTGACATACAAGGGCCTATAAACCAAAAGCGTGACTCTGCTAAGTTAATAAGTTCCAGTTTAAAGACAGGTTCGCAGACCATGTTTTTAAAGTACCATGGTTTTACATGCAAAGTTTCGCTGCATATAGTTGCACCTGAAAAACCTTACAATTAGGCAGATTTTGTAAACATTCTCATAAAAAGTCGGATTTAGGTTACAACTGATGCAATAAAGTGGAATCGTAGACATTGTAATTTAATTCGCAAAATCTTCCGATTTGATACAACATATAGCAGCATAGGCCTTTACAATGTAATCTTAGTATATCTACACAGCTTCAACGTATCAAATCGGCAGGTTTTCATTTCTACAACTGCACAAATCGAATTTAAGTTACTTGACATACAAGGGCTTATAAACCGAAAGCGTGACTCTGCTAAGTTAATAATTTTTGGTTTAAAGACAGGTTCCCAGACCATGTTTTGCAAGTACCATAGTTTTACATGCAAAGGTTCGCTGCATATAGTTGCACCTAAAAAACCATACAATTAGGCAGATTTTGTAAACATTTTCATAAAAAGTAGGATTTAGGTTACAATTGATGCAATAAAGTGAAATCGTAGACATTGTAATTTAATTCGCAAAACCTTCCGATTTGATACAACATGAAGCAGCATAAGCCTTTACAATGTAATCTTAGTATATCTACACAGCTTCAACGTATCAAATCAGCAGGTTTTCATTTCTACAACTTCACAAATCGAATCTAAGTTACTTGACATACAAGGGCTTATAAACCGAAAGCGTGACTCTGCTAAGTTAATAATTTCCAGTTTAAAGACAGGTTCCAAAACTATGTTTTTTAAGTACCATGGTTTTACATGCAAAGTTGCGCTGCATATAGTTGCACCTGAAAAACCTTACAATTAGGCAGATTTTGTGAACATTCTCATAAAAATTTAGATTTAGATTACAACTGATGCAATAAAGTGGAATCGTAGAAATTGTAATTTAATTCGCAAAATCTTTCGATTTGATACAACATATAGCAGCATAGGCCTTAACAATGTAATCTTAGTATATCTACACAGCTTCAACGTATCAAATCGGCAGGTTTTCATTTCTACAACTGCACAAATCGAATTTAAGTTACTTGACATACAAGGGCGTATAAACCGAAAGCGTGACTCTGCTAAGTTAATAATTTCCAGTTTAAAGACAGGTTCCTAGACCATGTTTTTCAAGTACCATGGTTTTACATGCAAAGGTTCGCTGCATACAGTTGCACCTGAAAAACCTTACAATTAGGCAGATTTTGTAAACATTCTCATAAAAAGTAGGATTTATGTTACAATTGATGCAATGAAGTGAAATCGTAGACATTGTAATTTAATTTGCAAAACCTTCCGATTTGATACAACATGAAGCAGCATAAGCCTCTACAATGAAATCCTTGTATATCTTTACAGCTTCAACGTATCAAATCGGCAGGTTTTCATTTTCACAACTGCACAAATCGAATCTAAGTTACTTGACATACAAGGGCTTATAAACCGAAAGCGTGACTCTGCTAAGTTAATAATTTTCAGTTTAAAGACAGGTTCCACAACCATGTTTTTTATGTACCATGGTTTTACATGCAACGTTTCGCTGCATATAGTTGCACCTGAAAAACCTTACAATTAGGCAGATTCTGTGAACATTCTCATAAAAAGTCAGATTTAGGTTACAACTGATGCAATAAAGTGGAATCGTAGACATTGTAATTTAATTCGCACAATCTTCCGATTTGATACAACATGAAGCAGCATAAGCCTTTACAATGTAATCTTAGTATATCAACACAGCTCCAACGTATCAAATCGGCAGGTTTTCATTTCTACAACTGCACAAATCGAATTTAAGTTACTTGACATACAAGGGCCTATAAACCAAAAGCGTGACTCTGCTAAGTTAATAAGTTCCAGTTTAGAGACAGGTTCGCAGACCATGTTTTTAAAGTACCATGGTTTTACATGCAAAGTTTCGCAGCATATAGTTGCACCTGAAAAACCTTACAATTAGGCAGATTTTGTAAACATTCTCATAAAAAGTCGGATTTAGGTTACAACTGATGCAATAAAGTGGAATCGTAGACATTGTAATTTAATTCGCAAAATCTTCCGATTTGATACAACATATAGCAGCATAGGCCTTTACAATGTAATCTTAGTATATCTACACAGCTTCAACGTATCAAATCGGCAGGTTTTCATTTCTACAACTGCACAAATCGAATTTAAGTTACTTGACATACAAGGGCTTATAAACCGAAAGCGTGACTCTGCTAAGTTAATAATTTTTGGTTTAAAGACAGGTTCCCAGACCATGTTTTGCAAGTGCCATAGTTTTACATGCAAAGGTTCGCTGCATATAGTTGCACCTAAAAAACCTTACAATTAGGCAGATTTTGTAAACATTTTCATAAAAAGTAGGATTTAGGTTACAATTGATGCAATAAAGTGAAATCGTAGACATTGTAATTTAATGTGCAAAACCTTCCGATTTGATACAACATGAAGCAGCATAAGCCTTTACAATGTAATCTTAGTATATCTACACAGCTTCAACGTATCAAATCAGCAGGTTTTCATTTCTACAACTTCACAAATCGAATCTAAGTTACTTGACATACAAGGGCTTATAAACCGAAAGCGTGACTCTGCTAAGTTAATA
Source organism: Dicyrtomina minuta (assembly GCA_949802685.1). Lineage (NCBI taxonomy): Eukaryota > Metazoa > Arthropoda > Collembola > Symphypleona > Dicyrtomidae > Dicyrtomina > Dicyrtomina minuta. The sequence goes on along the minus strand of CATKUY010000108.1, from coordinate 30,280 downwards.
ATTTCCAGTTTAAAGACAGGTTCCAAAACTATGTTTTTTAAGTACCATGGTTTTACATGCAAAGTTGCGCTGCATATAGTTGCACCTGAAAAACCTTACAATTAGGCAGATTTTGTGAACATTCTCATAAAAATTTAGATTTAGATTACAACTGATGCAATAAAGTGGAATCGTAGAAATTGTAATTTAATTCGCAAAATCTTTCGATTTGATACAACATATAGCAGCATAGGCCTTAACAATGTAATCTTAGTATATCTACACAGCTTCAACGTATCAAATCGGCAGGTTTTCATTTCTACAACTGCACAAATCGAATTTAAGTTACTTGACATACAAGGGCGTATAAACCGAAAGCGTGACTCTGCTAAGTTAATAATTTCCAGTTTAAAGACAGGTTCCTAGACCATGTTTTTCAAGTACCATGGTTTTACATGCAAAGGTTCGCTGCATACAGTTGCACCTGAAAAACCTTACAATTAGGCAGATTTTGTAAACATTCTCATAAAAAGTAGGATTTATGTTACAATTGATGCAATGAAGTGAAATCGTAGACATTGTAATTTAATTTGCAAAACCTTCCGATTTGATACAACATGAAGCAGCATAAGCCTCTACAATGAAATCCTTGTATATCTTTACAGCTTCAACGTATCAAATCGGCAGGTTTTCATTTTCACAACTGCACAAATCGAATCTAAGTTACTTGACATACAAGGGCTTATAAACCGAAAGCGTGACTCTGCTAAGTTAATAATTTTCAGTTTAAAGACAGGTTCCACAACCATGTTTTTTAAGTACCATGGTTTTACATGCAACGTTTCGCTGCATATAGTTGCACCTGAAAAACCTTACAATTAGGCAGATTCTGTGAACATTCTCATAAAAAGTCAGATTTAGGTTACAACTGATGCAATAAAGTGGAATCGTAGACATTGTAATTTAATTCGCACAATCTTCCGATTTGATACAACATGAAGCAGCATAAGCCTTTACAATGTAATCTTAGTATATCTACACAGCTGTAACGTATCAAATCAGCAGGTTTTCATTTCTACAACTGCACAAATCAAATCTAAGTTACTTGACATACAAGGGCATATAAACCGAAAGCGTGACTCTGCTAAATTAATAATTTTCAGTTTAAAGACAGGTTCCACAACCATGTTTTTTAAGTACCATGGTTTTACATGCAAAGTTTCGCTGCATATAGTTGCACCTAAAAAACCTTACAATTAGGCAGATTCTGTAAACATTCTCATAAAAAGTCGGATTTAGGTTACAACTAATGCAATAAAGTGGAATCGTAGACATTGTAATTTAATTTGCAAAATCTTCCGATTTGATACAACATATAGCAGCATAGGCCTTTACAATGTAATCTTAGTATATCTACACAGCTTCAACGTATCAAATCGGCAGGTTTTCATTTCTACAACTGCACAAATCGAATTTTAATTACTTGACATACAAGGGCTCATAAACCGAAAGCGTGACTCTGCTAAGTTAATAATTTCCAGTTTATAGACAGGTTTCGAAACTATGTTTTTTAAGTATCATGGTTTTACATGCAAAGTTTTGCTGCATATAGTTGCACCTGAAAAACCTTACAGTTAGGCAGATTTTGTAAACATTCTTATAAAAAGTCGGATTTAGGTTACAACTGATGCAATAAAGTGGAATCGTAGACATTGTGATTTAATTCGCAAAATCTTCCGATTTCATACAACATATAGCAGCATAGGCCTTTACAATGTAATCTTAGTATATCTACACAGCTTCAACGTATCAAATCGGCAGGTTTTCATTTCTACAACTGCACAAATCGAATTTAAGTTACTTGACATACAAAGGCTTATAAACCGAAAGCGTGACTCTTCTTAGTTAATAATTTCCGGTTTAAAGACAGGTTCCTAGACCATGTTTTTTAAGTACCATGGTTTTACATGCAAAGGTTCGCTGCATATAGTTGCACCTAAAAAACCCTACAATTAGGCAGATTTTGTGAACATTCCCATAAAAAGTAGGATTTAGGTTACAACTGATGCAATAAAGTGGAATCGTAGACATTGTAATTTAGTTCGCAAAATCTTCCGATTTGATACAACATATAGCAGCATAGGCCTTTACAATGTAATCTTAGTATAACTACACAGCTTCAACGTATCAAATCGGCAGGTTTTCATTTCTACAACTGCACAAATCGAATTTAGGTTACTTGACATACAAGGGCTTATAAACCGAAAGCGTGACTCTGCTAAGTTAATAATTTCCGGTTTAAAGACAGGTTCCCAGACCATGTTTTTCAAGTACCATAGTTTTGCATGCAAAGGTTCGCTGCATATAGTTGCACCTAAAAAACCTTACAATTAGGCAAATTTTGTGAACATTCTCATAAAAAGTAGGATTTAGGTTACAACTGATGCAATAAAGTGGAATCGTAGACATTGTAATTTAATTCGCAAAATTTTCCGATTTGATACAACATATAGCAGCATAGGCCTTTACAATGTAATCTTAGTATATCAACACAGCTCCAACGTATCAAATCGGCAGGTTTTCATTTCTACAACTGCACAAATCGAATTTAAGTTACTTGACATACGAGGGCTTATAAACCGAAAGCGTGACTCTGCTAAGTTAATAAGTTCCAGTTTAAAGACAGGTTCGCAGACCATGTTTTTAAAGTACCATGGTTTTACATGCAAAGTTTCGCTGCATATAGTTGCACCTGAAAAACCTTACAATTAGGCAGATTTTGTAAACATTCTCATAAAAAGTCGGATTTAGGTTACAACTGATGAAATAAAGTGGAATCGTTGACATTGTAATTTAATTCGCAAAATCTTCCGATTTGATACAACATATAGCAGCATTGGCCTTTACAATGTAATCTTAGTATATCTACACAGCTTTAACGTATCAAATCGGCAGGTTTTCATTTCTACAACTGCACAAATCGAATTTAAGTTACTTGACATACAAGGGCTTATAAACCGAAAGCGTGACTCTGCTAAGTTAATAATTTTTCGTTTAAAGACAGGTTCCCAGACCATGTTTTTCAAGTACCATAGTTTTACATGCAAAGGTTCGCTGCATATAGCTGCACCTAAAAAACCTCACAATTAGGCAGATTTTGTGAACATTCTCATTAAAAGTAGGATTTAGGTTACAATTGATGCAATAAAGTGAAATCGTAGACATTGTAATTTAATTCGCAAAACCTTCTGATTTAATACAACATGAAGCAGCATAAGCCTTTACAATGTAATCTTAGTATATCAACACAGCTCCAACGTATCAAATCGGCAGGTTTTCATTTCTACAACTGCACAAATCGAATTTAAGTTACTTGACATACAAGGGCTTATAAACCGAAAGCGTGACTCTGCTAAGTTAATAAGTTCCACTTTAAAGACAGGTTCGCAGACCATGTTTTTAAAGTACCATGGTTTTACATGCAAAGTTTCGCTGCATATAGTTGCACCTGAAAAACCTTACAATTAGGCAGATTTTGTAAACATTCTCATAAAAAGTCGGATTTAGGTTACAACTGATGCAATAAAGTGGAATCGTAGACATTGTAATTTAATTCGCAAAATCTTCCGATTTGATACAACATATAGCAGCATTGGCCTTTTTCAATGTAATCTTAGTATATCTACACAGCTTTAACGTATCAAATCGGCAGGTTTTCATTTCTACAACTGCACAAATCGAATTTAAGTTACTTGACATACAAGGGCTTATAAACTGAAAGCGTGACTCTGCTAAGTTAATAATTTTTGGTTTAAAGACAGGTTCCCAGACCATGTTTTTTAAGTACCATAGTTTTACATGCAAAGGTTCGCTGCATATAGTTGCACCTAAAAAACCTTACAATTAGGCAGATTCTGTGAACATTCTCATATAAAGTAGGATTTAGGTTACAATTGATGCAATAAAGTGAAATCGTAGACATTGTAATTTAATTCGCAAAACCTTCCGATTTGATACAACATAAAGCAGCATAAGCCTTTACAATGTAATCTTAGTATATCTACACAGCTTCAACGTATCAAATCGGCAGGTTTTTATTTCTACAACTTCACAAATCGAATCTAAGTTACTTGACATACAAGGGCTTATAAACCGAAAGCGTGACTCTGCTAAGTTAATAATTTCCAGTTTAAAGACAGGTTCCAAAACCATGTTTTTTAAGTACCATGGTTTTACATGCAAAGTTGCGCTGCATATAGTTGCACCTGAAAAACCTTACAATTAGGCAGATTTTGTGAACATTCTCATAAAAATTTAGATTTAGATTACAACTGATGCAATAAAGTGGAATCGTAGAAATTGTAATTGAATTCGCAAAATCTTTCGATTTGATACAACATATAGCAGCATAGGCCTTAACAATGTAATCTTAGTATATCTACACAGCTTCAACGTATCAAATCGGCAGGTTTTCATTTCTACAACTGCACAAATCGAATTTAAGTTACTTGACATACAAGGGCTTATAAACTGAAAGCGTGACTCTGCTAAGTTAATAATTTTTGGTTTAAAGACAGGTTCCCAGACCATGTTTTTTAAGTACCATAGTTTTACATGCAAAGGTTCGCTGCATATAGTTGCACCTAAAAAACCTTACAATTAGGCAGATTCTGTGAACATTCTCATATAAAGTAGGATTTAGGTTACAATTGATGCAATAAAGTGAAATCGTAGACATTGTAATTTAATTCGCAAAACCTTCCGATTTGATACAACATAAAGCAGCATAAGCCTTTACAATGTAATCTTAGTATATCTACACAGCTTCAACGTATCAAATCAGCAGGTTTTCATTTCTACAACTTCACAAATCGAATCTAAGTTACTTGACATACAAGGGCTTATAAACCGAAAGCGTGACTCTGCTAAGTTAATAATTTCCAGTTTAAAGACAGGTTCCAAAACCATGTTTTTTAAGTACCATGGTTTTACATGCAAAGTTGCGCTGCATATAGTTGCACCTGAAAAACCTTACAATTAGGCAGATTTTGTGAACATTCTCATAAAAATTTAGATTTAGATTACAACTGATGCAATAAAGTGGAATCGTAGAAATTGTAATTTAATTCGCAAAATCTTTCGATTTGATACAACATATAGCAGCATAGGCCTTAACAATGTAATCTTAGTATATCTACACAGCTTCAACGTATCAAATCGGCAGGTTTTCATTTCTACAACTGCACAAATCGAATTTAAGTTACTTGACATACAAGGGCGTATAAACCGAAAGCGTGACTCTGCTAAGTTAATAATTTCCAGTTTAAAGACAGGTTCCTAGACCATGTTTTTCAAGTACCATGGTTTTACATGCAAAGGTTCGCTGCATACAGTTGCACCTGAAAAACCTTACAATTAGGCAGATTTTGTGAACATTCTCATAAAAATTTAGATTTAGATTACAACTGATGCAATAAAGTGGAATCGTAGAAATTGTAATTTAATTCGCAAAATCTTTCGATTTGATACAACATATAGCAGCATAGGCCTTAACAATGTAATCTTAATATATCTACACAGCTTCAACGTATCAAATCGGCAGGTTTTCATTTCTACAACTGCACAAATCGAATTTAAGTTACTTGACATACAAGGGCGTATAAACCGAAAGCGTGACTCTGCTAAGTTAATAATTTCCAGTTTAAAGACAGGTTCCTAGACCATGTTTTTCAAGTACCATGGTTTTACATGCAAAGGTTCGCTGCATACAGCTGCACCTGAAAAACCTTACAATTAGGCAGATTCTGTGAACATTCTCATAAAAAGTCAGATTTAGGTTACAACTGATGCAATAAAGTGGAATCGTAGACATTGTAATTTAATTCGCAAAATCTTCCGATTTGATACAACATGAAGCAGCATAAGCCTTTACAATGTAATCTTAGTATATCTACACAGCTGTAACGTATTAAATCAGCAGGTTTTCATTTCTACAACTGCACAAATCGAATCTAAGTTACTTGACATACAAGGGCATATAAACCGAAAGCGTGACTCTTTTAAATTAATAATTTCCAGTTTAAAGACAGGTTTCCAGACCATGTTTTTCAAGTACCATGGTTTTACATGCAAAGTTTCGCTGCATATAGTTGCACCTGAAAAACCTTACAATTAGGCAGATTCTGTAAACATTCTCATAAAAAGTCGGATTTAGGTTACAACTAATGCAATAAAGTGGAATCGTAGACATTGTAATTTAATTTGCAAAATCTTCCGATTTGATACAACATATAGCAGCACAGGCCTTTACAATGTAATCTTAGTATATCTACACAGCTTCAACGTATCAAATCGGCAGGTTTTCATTTCTACAACTGCACAAATCGAATTTTAATTACTTGACATACAAGGGCTTATAAACCGAAAGCGTGACTCTGCTAAGTAATTAATTTCCAGTTTAAAGACAGGTTTCGAAACTATGTTTTTTAAGTATCATGGTTTTACATGCAAAGTTTCGCTGCATATAGTTGCACCTGAAAAACCTAACAGTTAGGCAGATTTTGTAAACATTCTCATAAAAAGTCGGATTTAGGTTACAACTGATGCAATAAAGTGGAATCGTAGACATTGTGATTTAATTCGCAAAATCTTCCGATTTCATACAACATATAGCAGCATAGGCCTTTACAATGTAATCTTAGTATATTTACACAGCTTCAACGTATCAAATCGGCAGGTTTTCATTTCTACAACTGCACAAATCGAATTTAAGTTACTTGACATACAAGGGCTTATAAACTGAAAGCGTGACTCTTCTTAGTAAATAATTTCCGGTTTAAAGACAGGTTCCTAGACCATGTTTTTTAAGTACCATGGTTTTACATGCAAAGGTTCGCTGCATATAGTTGCACCTAAAAAACCTTACAATTAGGCAGATTTTGTTAACATTCTCATAAAAAGTCGGATTTAGGTTACAACTGATGCAATAAAGTGAAATCGTAGACATTGTAATTTAATTCGCAAAATCTTCCGATTTGATACTACATATAGCAGCATAGGCCTTTACAATGTAATCTTAGTATATCTACACAGCTTCAACGTATCAAATCGGCAGGTTTTCATTTCTACAACTGCACAAATCGAATTTGAGTTACTTGACATACAAGATCTTATAAACCGAAAGTGTGACTCTGCTAAGTTAATGATTTCCGGTTTGGAGACAGGTTCCTAGACCATGTTTTTAAGTACCATGGTTTTACATGCAAGAGTTCGCTGCATATAGTTGCACCTAAAAAACCTTACAATTAGGCAGATTTTGTGAACATTCTCATAAAAAGTAGGATTTAGGTTACAATTGATGCAATAAAGTGAAATCGTAGACATTGTAATTTAATTCGCAAAACCTTCCGATTTGATACAACATGAAGCAGCATAAGCCTTTACAATGTAATCTTAGTATATCAACACAGCTCCAACGTATCAAATCGGCAGGTTTTCATTTCTACAACTGCACAAATCGAATTTAAGTTACTTGACATACAAGGGCTTATAAACCGATAGCGTGACTCTGCTAAGTTAATAAGTTCCACTTTAAAGACAGGTTCGCAGACCATGTTTTTAAAGTACCATGGTTTTACATGCAAAGTTTCGGTGCATATAGTTGCACCTAAAAAACCTTACAATTAGGCAGATTTTGTAAACATTCTCATAAAAAGTCGGATTTAGGTTACAACTGATGCAATAAGGTGGAATCGTAGACATTGTAATTTAATTCGCAAAATCTTCCGATTTGATACAACATATAGCAGCATTGGCCTTTACAATGTAATCTTAGTATATCTACACAGCTTCAACGTATTAAATCGGCAGGTTTTCATTTCTACAACTGCACAAATCGAATTTAAGTTACTTGACATACAAGGGCTTATAAACCGAAAGCGTGACTCTGCTAAGTTAATAATTTCCGGTTTAAAGACAGGTTCCCAGACCATGTTTTTCAAGTACCATAGTTTTACATGCAAAGGTTCGCTGCATATAGTTGCACCTAAAAAACCTTACAATTAGGCAGATTTTGTGAACATTCTCATAACAAGTAGGATTTAGGTTACAATTAATGCAATAAAGTGAAATCGTAGACATTGTAATTTAATTCGCAAAACCTTCCGATTTGATACAACATGAAGCAGCATAAGCCTTTACAATGTAATTTTAGTATATCTACACAGCTTCAACGTATCAAATCAGCAGGTTTTCATTTCTACAACTTCACAAATCGAATCTAAGTTACTTGACATACAAGGGCTTATAAACCGAAAGGGTGACTCTGCTAAGTTAATAATTTCCAGTTTAAATACAGGTTCCAAAACCATGTTTTTTAAGTACCATGGTTTTACATGCAAAGTTGCGCTGCATATAGTTGCACCTGAAAAACCTTACAATTAGGCAGATTTTGTGAACATTCTCATAAAAATTCAGATTTAGATTACAACTGATGCAATAGAGTGGAATCGTAGAAATTGTAATTTAATTCGCAAAATCTTCCGATTTGATACAACATATAGCAGCATAGGCCTTTACAATGTAATCTTAGTATATCTACACAGCTTCAACGTATCAAATCGGCAAGTTTTCATTTCTACAACTGCACAAATCGAATTTAAGTTACTTGACATACAAGGGCCTGTAAACCGAAAGCGTGACTCTGCTAAGTTAATAATTTTCGGTTTAAAGACAGGTTCCTAGACCATGTTTTTCAAGTACCATGGTTTTACATGCAAAGTTTCGCTGCATATAGTTGCACCTGAAAAACCTTACAATTAGGCAGATTTTGTGAACATTCTCATAAAAAGTCGGATTTAGGTTACAACTGATGCAATAAAGTGAAATCGTAGACATTGTGATTTAATTCGCAAAATCTTCCGATTTGATACAACATATAGCAGCATTGGCCTTTACAATGTAATCTTAGTATATCTACACAGCTTCAACGTATCAATTCGGCAGGTTTTTATTTCTACAACTGCACAAATCGAATTTAAGTTACTTGACATACAAGGGCTTATAAACCGAAAGCGTGACTCTGCTAAGTTAATAATTTCCGGTTTAAAGACAGGTTCCCAGACCATGTTTTTCAAGTACCATGGTTTTACATGCAAAGGTTTGCTGCATATAGTTGCACCTAAAAAACCTTACAATTAGGCAGATTTTGTGAGCATTCTCATAAAAAGTAGGATTTAGGTTACAATTGATGCAATAAAGTGAAATCGTAGACATTGTAATTTAATTCGCAAAACCTTCCGATTTGATACAACATGAAGCAGCATAAACCTTTACAATGTAATCTCAGTATATCTACACAGCTTCAACGTATTAAATCAGCAGGTTTTTATTTCTACAACTTCACAAATCGAATCTAAGTTACTTGACATACTAGGGCTTATAAACCGAAAGCGTGACTCTGCTAAGTTAATAATTTCCAGTTTAAAGACAGGTTCCAAAACCATGTTTTTTAAGTACCATGGTTTTACATGCAAAGTTGCGCTGCATATAGTTGCACCTGAAAAACCTTACAATTAGGCAGATTCTGTGAACATTCTCATAAAAAGTCGGATTTAGGTTAAAACAGATGCAATAAAGTGGAATCGTAGACATTGTAATTTAATTCGCAAAATCTTCCGATTTGATACAACATATAGCAGCATAGGCCTTTACAATGTAATCTTAGTATATCTACACAGCTTCAACGTATCAAATCGGCAGGTTTTCATTTCTACAACTTCATAAATCGAATTTAAGTTACTTGACATACAAGGGCTTATAAACTGAAAGCGTGACTCTGCTAAGTTAATAATTTCCGGTTTAAAGACAGGTTTCCAGACCATGTTTTTCAAGTACCATGGTTTTACATGCAGAGGTTCGCCGCATATAGTTGCACCTGAAAAACCTTACAATTAGGCAGATTTTGTGAACATTCTTATAAAAAGTAGGATTTAGGTTACAATTGATGCAATAAAGTGAAATCGTAGACATTGTAATTTAATTCGCAAAACCTTCCGATTTGATACAACACGAAGCAGCATAAGCCTTTACAATGTAATCTTAGTATATCTACACAGCTTCAACGTATCAAATCGGCAGGTTTTTATTTCTACAACTGCACAAATGGATTTTAAGTTACTTGACATACAAGGGCTTATAAACCGAAAGCGTGACTCTGCTAAGTTAAAAATTTCCGGTTTGAAGACAGGTTCCCAGACCATGCTTTTTAAGTACCATGGTTTTACATGCAAAGGTTCGCTGCATATAGTTGCACCTGAAAAACCTTACAATTAGGCAGATTTTGTGAACATTCTCATAAAAAGTCGGATTTAGGTTACAATTGATGCAATAAAGTGAAATCGTAGACATTGTAATTTAATTCGCAAAACGTTCTGATTTGATACAACATGAAGCAGCATAAGCCTTTACAATGTAATCTTAGTATATCTACACAGCTTCAACGTATCAAATCAGCAGGTTTTCATTTCTACAACTGCACAAATCGAATCTAAGTTACTTGACATACAAGGGCTTATAAACCGAAAGCGTGACTCTGCTAAGTTAAAAATTTCCGGTTTGAAGACAGGTTTCCAGACCATGCTTTTCAAGTACCATGGTTTTACATGCAAAGGTTCGCCGCATATAGTTGCACCTGAAAAACCTTACAATTAGGCAGATTTTGTGAACATTCTCATAAAAAGTAGGATTTAGGTTACAATTGATGCAATAAAGTGAAATCGTAGACATTGTAATTTAATTCGCAAAACCTTCTGATTTGATACAACATGAAGCAGCATAAGCCTTTACAATGTAATCTTAGTATATCTACACAGCTTTAACGTATCAAATCGGCAGGTTTTTATTTCTACAACTGCACAAATGGATTTTAAGTTACTTGACATACAAGGGCTTATAAACCGAAAGCGTGACTCTGCTAAGTTAAAAATTTCCGGTTTGAAGACAGGTTCCCAGACCATGCTTTTCAAGTACCATGGTTTTACATGAAAAGGTTCGCTGCATATAGTTGCACCTGAAAAACCTTACAATTAGGCAGATTTTGTGAACATTCTCATAAAAAGTCGGATTTAGGTTACAACTGATGCAATAAAGTGAAATCGTAGACATTGTGATTTAATTCGCAAAATCTTCTGATTTGATACAACATATAGCAGCATAGGCCTTTACAATGTAATCTTAGTATATCTACACAGCTTCAACGTATCAAATCGGCAGGTTTTCATTTCTACAACTGCACAAATCGAATTTAAGTTACTTGACATACAAGGGCTTATAAACCGAAAGCGTGACTCTGCTAAGTTAATAATTTCCGGTTCAAAGACAGGTTCCTAGACCATGTTTTTCAAGTACCATGGTTTTACATGCAAGGGTTCGCTGCATATAGTTGCACCTAAAAAACCTTACAATTAGGCAGATTTTGTGAACATTCTCATAAAAAGTAGGATTTAGGTTACAATTGATGCAATAAAGTGAAATCGTAGACATTGTAATTTTATTTGCAAAACCTTCCGATTTGATACAACATGAAGCAGCATAAACCTTTACAATGTAATCTTAGTATATCTACACAGCTGTAACGTATTAAATCAGCAGGTTTTTATTTCTACAACTTCACAAATCGAATCTAAGTTACTTGACATACAAGGGCTTATAAACCGAAAGCGTGACTCTGCTTAGTTAATAATTTCTAGTTTAAAGACAGGTTCCAAAACCATGTTTTTTAAGTACCATGGTTTTACATGCAAAGTTGCGCTGCATATAGTTGCACCTGAAAAACCTAACAATTACGCAAATTCTGTGAACATTCTCATAAAAAGTCGGATTTAGGTTACAACAGATGCAATAAAGTGGAATCGTAGACATTGTAATTTAATTCGCAAAACCTTCCGATTTGATACAACATGAAGCAGCATAAGCCTTTACAATGTAATCTTAGTATATCTACACAGCTTTAACGTATCAAATCGGCAGGTTTTTATTTTCACAACTGCACAAATCGATTTTAAGTTACTTGACATACAAGGGCTTATAAACCGAAAGCGTGACTCTGCTAAGTTAAAAATTTCCGGTTTAAAGACAGGTTCCCAGACCATGTTTTTCAAGTACCATGGTTTTACATGCAAAGGTTCGCTGCATATAGTTGCACCTGAAAAACCTTACAATTAGGCAGATTTTGTGAACATTCTCATAAAAAGTAGGATTTAGGTTACAATTGATGCAATAAAGTGAAATCGTAGACATTGTAATTTAATTCGCAAAACCTTCCGATTTGATACAACACGAAGCAGCATAAGCCTTTACAATGTAATCTTAGTATATCTACACAGCTTCAACGTATCAAATCGGCAGGTTTTTATTTCTACAACTGCACAAATGGATTTTAAGTTACTTGACATACAAGGGCTTATAAACCGAAAGCGTGACTCTGCTAAGTTAAAAATTTCCGGTTTGAAGACAGGTTCCCAGACCATGCTTTTTAAGTACCATGGTTTTACATGCAAAGGTTCGCTGCATATAGTTGCACCTGAAAAACCTTACAATTAGGCAGATTTTGTGAACATTCTCATAAAAAGTCGGATTTAGGTTACAATTGATGCAATAAAGTGAAATCGTAGACATTGTAATTTAATTCGCAAAACGTTCTGATTTGATACAACATGAAGCAGCATAAGCCTTTACAATGTAATCTTAGTATATCTACACAGCTTCAACGTATCAAATCAGCAGGTTTTCATTTCTACAACTGCACAAATCGAATCTAAGTTACTTGACATACAAGGGCTTATAAACCGAAAGCGTGAGTCTGCTAAGTTAAAAACTTCCGGTTTGAAGACAGGTTTCCAGACCATGCTTTTCAAGTACCATGGTTTTACATGCAAAGGTTCGCCGCATATAGTTGCACCTGAAAAACCTTACAATTAGGCAGATTTTGTGAACATTCTCATAAAAAGTAGGATTTAGGTTACAATTGATGCAATAAAGTGAAATCGTAGACATTGTAATTTAATTCGCAAAACCTTCTGATTTGATACAACATGAAGCAGCATAAGCCTTTACAATGTAATCTTAGTATATCTACACAGCTTTAACGTATCAAATCGGCAGGTTTTTATTTCTACAACTGCACAAATGGATTTTAAGTTACTTGACATACAAGGGCTTATAAACCGAAAGCGTGACTCTGCTAAGTTAAAAATTTCCGGTTTGAAGACAGGTTCCCAGACCATGCTTTTCAAGTACCATGGTTTTACATGAAAAGGTTCGCTGCATATAGTTGCACCTGAAAAACCTTACAATTAGGCAGATTTTGTGAACATTCTCATAAAAAGTCGGATTTAGGTTACAACTGATGCAATAAAGTGAAATCGTAGACATTGTGATTTAATTCGCAAAATCTTCTGATTTGATACAACATATAGCAGCATAGGCCTTTACAATGTAATCTTAGTATATCTACACAGCTTCAACGTATCAAATCGGCAGGTTTTCATTTCTACAACTGCACAAATCGAATTTAAGTTACTTGACATACAAGGGCTTATAAACCGAAAGCGTGACTCTGCTAAGTTAATAATTTCCGGTTCAAAGACAGGTTCCTAGACCATGTTTTTCAAGTACCATGGTTTTACATGCAAGGGTTCGCTGCATATAGTTGCACCTAAAAAACCTTACAATTAGGCAGATTTTGTGAACATTCTCATAAAAAGTAGGATTTAGGTTACAATTGATGCAATAAAGTGAAATCGTAGACATTGTAATTTTATTTGCAAAACCTTCCGATTTGATACAACATGAAGCAGCATAAACCTTTACAATGTAATCTTAGTATATCTACACAGCTGTAACGTATTAAATCAGCAGGTTTTTATTTCTACAACTTCACAAATCGAATCTAAGTTACTTGACATACAAGGGCTTATAAACCGAAAGCGTGACTCTGCTTAGTTAATAATTTCTAGTTTAAAGACAGGTTCCAAAACCATGTTTTTTAAGTACCATGGTTTTACATGCAAAGTTGCGCTGCATATAGTTGCACCTGAAAAACCTAACAATTACGCAAATTCTGTGAACATTCTCATAAAAAGTCGGATTTAGGTTACAACTGATGCAATAAAGTGGAATCGTAGACATTGTAATTTAATTCGCAAAATCTTCCGATTTGATACAACATATAGCAGCATAGGCCTTCACAATGTAATCTTAGTATATCTACACAGCTTCAACGTATCAAATCGGCAGGTTTTCATTTCTACAACTGCACAAATCGAATTTAAGTTACTTGACATACAAGAGCTTATAAACCGAAAGCGTGTTTCTGCTAAGTTAATAATTTCCAGTTCAAAGACAGGTTCCAAAACCATGTTTTTCAAGTACCATGGTTCTACATGCAAAGTTTCGCTGCATATAGTTGCACCTGAAAAACCTTACAATTAGGCAGATTTTGTGAACATTCTCATAAAAAGTCGGATTTAGGTTACAATTGATGCAGTAAAGTGAAATCGTAGACATTGTAATTTAATTTTCAAAACCTTCCGATTTGATACAACATGAAGCAGCATAAGCCTTTACAATGTAATCTTAGTATATCTACACAGCTTTAACGTATCAAATCGGCAGGTTTGCATTTCTACAACTGCACAAATCGAATCTAAGTTACTTGACATACAAGGGCTTATAAACCGAAAGCGTGACTCTGCTAAGTTAATAATTTCCAGTTTAAAGACAGGTTCCAAAACCATGTTTTTTAGGTACCATAATTTTACATGCAAAGTTTCGCTGCATATATTCGCACCTGAAAAACCTTACAATTAGGCAGATTTTGTGAACATTCTCATAAAAAGTCGGATTTAGGTTACAACTGATGCAACAAAGTGGAATCGTAGACATTGTAATTTAATTCGCAAAATCTTCCGATTTGATACAACATATAGCAGCATAGGCCTTTACAATGTAATCTTAGTATATATACACAGCTTCAACGTATCAAATCGGCAGGTTTTTATTTCTACAACTGCACAAATCGAATTTAAGTTACTTGACATACAAGGGCTTATAAACCGAAAGCGTGACTCTGCTAAGTTAATAATTTCCGGTTTAAAGACAGGTTCCAAAACCATGTTTTTTAAGTACCATGGTTTTACATGCAAAGTTTCGCTGCATATAGTTGCACCTGAAAAACCTTACAATTAGGCAGATTTTGTGAACATTCTCATAAAAAGTCGGATTTAGGTTACAACTGATGCAATAAAGTGGAATCGTAGACATTGTAATTTAATTCGCAAAATCTTCCGATTTGATACAACATATAGCAGCATAGGCCTTAACAATGTAATCTTAGTATATCTACACAGCTTCAACGTATCAAATCGGCAGGTTTTCATTTCTACAACTGCTCAAATCGAATTTTAATTACTTGACATACAAGAGATTATAAACCGAAAGCGTGACTCTGCTTAGTTAATAATTTCCAGTTTAAAGACAGGTTTCGAAACTATGTTTTTTAAGTATCATGGTTTTACATGCAAAGTTTCGCTGCATATAGTTGCACCTGAAAAACCTTACAGTTAGGCAGATTTTGTAAACATTCTCATAAAAAGTCGGATTTAGGTTACAACTGATGCAATAAAGTGGAATCGTAGACATTGTGATTTAATTCGCAAAATCTTCTGATTTGATACAACATAAAGCAGCATAGGCCTTTACAATGTGATCTTAGTATATCTACACAGCTTCAACGTATCAAATCGGCAGGTTTTTATTTCTACAACTGCACAAATCGAATTTAAGTTACTTAACATACAAGGGCTTATAAACCGAAAGTGTGACTCTGCTAAGTTAATGATTTCCGGTTTGGAGACAGGTTCCTAGACCATGTTTTTCAAGTACCATGGTTTTACATGCAAAAGTTCGCTGCATATAGTTGCACCTAAAAAACCTTACAATTAGGCAGATTTTGTGAACATTCTCATAAAAAGTAGGATTTAGGTTACAATTGATGCAATAAAGTGAAATCGTAGACATTGTAATTTAATTCGCAAAACCTTCCGATTTGATACAACATGAAGCAGCATAAGCCTTTACAATGTAATCTTAGTATATCAACACAGCTCCAACGTATCAAATCGGCAGGTTTTCATTTCTACAACTGCACAAATCGAATTTAAGTTACTTGACATACAAGGGCCTATAAACCAAAAGCGTGACTCTGCTAAGTTAATAAGTTCCAGTTTAAAGACAGGTTCGCAGACCATGTTTTTAAAGTACCATGGTTTTACATGCAAAGTTTCGCTGCATATAGTTGCACCTGAAAAACCTTACAATTAGGCAGATTTTGTAAACATTCTCATAAAAAGTCGGATTTAGGTTACAACTGATGCAATAAAGTGGAATCGTAGACATTGTAATTTAATTCGCAAAATCTTCCGATTTGATACAACATATAGCAGCATAGGCCTTTACAATGTAATCTTAGTATATCTACACAGCTTCAACGTATCAAATCGGCAGGTTTTCATTTCTACAACTGCACAAATCGAATTTAAGTTACTTGACATACAAGGGCTTATAAACCGAAAGCGTGACTCTGCTAAGTTAATAATTTTGGGTTTAAAGACAGGTTCCCAGACCATGTTTTGCAAGTACCATAGTTTTACATGCAAAGGTTCGCTGCATATAGTTGCACCTAAAAAACCATACAATTAGGCAGATTTTGTAAACATTTTCATAAAAAGTAGGATTTAGGTTACAATTGATGCAATAAAGTGAAATCGTAGACATTGTAATTTAATTCGCAAAACCTTCCGATTTGATACAACATGAAGCAGCATAAGCCTTTACAATGTAATCTTAGTATATCTACACAGCTTCAACGTATCAAATCAGCAGGTTTTCATTTCTACAACTTCACAAATCGAATCTAAGTTACTTGACATACAAGGGCTTATAAACCGAAAGCGTGACTCTGCTAAGTTAATAATTTCCAGTTTAAAGACAGGTTCCAAAACTATGTTTTTTAAGTACCATGGTTTTACATGCAAAGTTGCGCTGCATATAGTTGCACCTGAAAAACCTTACAATTAGGCAGATTTTGTGAACATTCTCATAAAAATTTAGATTTAGATTACAACTGATGCAATAAAGTGGAATCGTAGAAATTGTAATTTAATTCGCAAAATCTTTCGATTTGATACAACATATAGCAGCATAGGCCTTAACAATGTAATCTTAGTATATCTACACAGCTTCAACGTATCAAATCGGCAGGTTTTCATTTCTACAACTGCACAAATCGAATTTAAGTTACTTGACATACAAGGGCGTATAAACCGAAAGCGTGACTCTGCTAAGTTAATAATTTCCAGTTTAAAGACAGGTTCCTAGACCATGTTTTTCAAGTACCATGGTTTTACATGCAAAGGTTCGCTGCATACAGTTGCACCTGAAAAACCTTACAATTAGGCAGATTTTGTAAACATTCTCATAAAAAGTAGGATTTATGTTACAATTGATGCAATGAAGTGAAATCGTAGACATTGTAATTTAATTTGCAAAACCTTCCGATTTGATACAACATGAAGCAGCATAAGCCTCTACAATGAAATCCTTGTATATCTTTACAGCTTCAACGTATCAAATCGGCAGGTTTTCATTTTCACAACTGCACAAATCGAATCTAAGTTACTTGACATACAAGGGCTTATAAACCGAAAGCGTGACTCTGCTAAGTTAATAATTTTCAGTTTAAAGACAGGTTCCACAACCATGTTTTTTAAGTACCATGGTTTTACATGCAACGTTTCGCTGCATATAGTTGCACCTGAAAAACCTTACAATTAGGCAGATTCTGTGAACATTCTCATAAAAAGTCAGATTTAGGTTACAACTGATGCAATAAAGTGGAATCGTAGACATTGTAATTTAATTCGCACAATCTTCCGATTTGATACAACATGAAGCAGCATAAGCCTTTACAATGTAATCTTAGTATATCAACACAGCTCCAACGTATCAAATCGGCAGGTTTTCATTTCTACAACTGCACAAATCGAATTTAAGTTACTTGACATACAAGGGCCTATAAACCAAAAGCGTGACTCTGCTAAGTTAATAAGTTCCAGTTTAAAGACAGGTTCGCAGACCATGTTTTTAAAGTACCATGGTTTTACATGCAAAGTTTCGCTGCATATAGTTGCACCTGAAAAACCTTACAATTAGGCAGATTTTGTAAACATTCTCATAAAAAGTCGGATTTAGGTTACAACTGATGCAATAAAGTGGAATCGTAGACATTGTAATTTAATTCGCAAAATCTTCCGATTTGATACAACATATAGCAGCATAGGCCTTTACAATGTAATCTTAGTATATCTACACAGCTTCAACGTATCAAATCGGCAGGTTTTCATTTCTACAACTGCACAAATCGAATTTAAGTTACTTGACATACAAGGGCTTATAAACCGAAAGCGTGACTCTGCTAAGTTAATAATTTTTGGTTTAAAGACAGGTTCCCAGACCATGTTTTGCAAGTGCCATAGTTTTACATGCAAAGGTTCGCTGCATATAGTTGCACCTAAAAAACCTTACAATTAGGCAGATTTTGTAAACATTTTCATAAAAAGTAGGATTTAGGTTACAATTGATGCAATAAAGTGAAATCGTAGACATTGTAATTTAATGTGCAAAACCTTCCGATTTGATACAACATGAAGCAGCATAAGCCTTTACAATGTAATCTTAGTATATCTACACAGCTTCAACGTATCAAATCAGCAGGTTTTCATTTCTACAACTTCACAAATCGAATCTAAGTTACTTGACATACAAGGGCTTATAAACCGAAAGCGTGACTCTGCTAAGTTAATAATTTCCAGTTTAAAGACAGGTTCCAAAACTATGTTTTTTAAGTACCATGGTTTTACATGCAAAGTTGCGCTGCATATAGTTGCACCTGAAAAACCTTACAATTAGGCAGATTTTGTGAACATTCTCATAAAAATTTAGATTTAGATTACAACTGATGCAATAAAGTGGAATCGTAGAAATTGTAATTTAATTCGCAAAATCTTTCGATTTGATACAACACATAGCAGCATAGGCCTTAACAATGTAATCTTAGTATATCTACACAGCTTCAACGTATCAAATCGGCAGGTTTTCATTTCTACAACTGCACAAATCGAATTTAAGTTACTTGACATACAAGGGCGTATAAACCGAAAGCGTGACTCTGCTAAGTTAATAATTTCCAGTTTAAAGACAGGTTCCTAGACCATGTTTTTCAAGTACCATGGTTTTACATGCAAAGGTTCGCTGCATACAGTTGCACCTGAAAAACCTTACAATTAGGCAGATTTTGTAAACATTCTCATAAAAAGTAGGATTTATGTTACAATTGATGCAATGAAGTGAAATCGTAGACATTGTAATTTAATTTGCAAAACCTTCTGATTTGATACAACATGAAGCAGCATAAGCCTCTACAATGAAATCCTTGTATATCTTTACAGCTTCAACGTATCAAATCGGCAGGTTTTCATTTTCACACCTGCACAAATCGAATCTAAGTTACTTGACATACAAGGGCTTATAAACCGAAAGCGTGACTCTGCTAAGTTAATAATTTTCAGTTTAAAGACAGGTTCCACAACCATGTTTTTTAAGTACCATGGTTTTACATGCAACGTTTCGCTGCATATAGTTGCACCTGAAAAACCTTACAATTAGGCAGATTCTGTGAACATTCTCATAAAAAGTCAGATTTAGGTTACAACTGATGCAATAAAGTGGAATCGTAGACATTGTAATTTAATTCGCACAATCTTCCGATTTGATACAACATGAAGCAGCATAAGCCTTTACAATGTAATCTTAGTATATCTACACAGCTGTAACGTATCAAATCAGCAGGTTTTCATTTCTACAACTGCACAAATCAAATCTAAGTTACTTGACATACAAGGGCATATAAACCGAAAGCGTGACTCTGCTAAATTAATAATTTTCAGTTTAAAGACAGGTTCCACAACCATGTTTTTTAAGTACCATGGTTTTACATGCAAAGTTTCGCTGCATATAGTTGCACCTAAAAAACCTTACAATTAGGCAGATTCTGTAAACATTCTCATAAAAAGTCGGATTTAGGTTACAACTAATGCAATAAAGTGGAATCGTAGACATTGTAATTTAATTTGCAAAATCTTCCGATTTGATACAACATATAGCAGCATAGGCCTTTACAATGTAATCTTAGTATATCTACACAGCTTCAACGTATCAAATCGGCAGGTTTTCATTTCTACAACTGCACAAATCGAATTTTAATTACTTGACATACAAGGGCTCATAAACCGAAAGCGTGACTCTGCTAAGTTAATAATTTCCAGTTTATAGACAGGTTTCGAAACTATGTTTTTTAAGTATCATGGTTTTACATGCAAAGTTTTGCTGCATATAGTTGCACCTGAAAAACCTTACAGTTAGGCAGATTTTGTAAACATTCTTATAAAAAGTCGGATTTAGGTTACAACTGATGCAATAAAGTGGAATCGTAGACATTGTGATTTAATTCGCAAAATCTTCCGATTTCATACAACATATAGCAGCATAGGCCTTTACAATGTAATCTTAGTATATCTACACAGCTTCAACGTATCAAATCGGCAGGTTTTCATTTCTACAACTGCACAAATCGAATTTAAGTTACTTGACATACAAAGGCTTATAAACCGAAAGCGTGACTCTTCTTAGTTAATAATTTCCGGTTTAAAGACAGGTTCCTAGACCATGTTTTTTAAGTACCATGGTTTTACATGCAAAGGTTCGCTGCATATAGTTGCACCTAAAAAACCCTACAATTAGGCAGATTTTGTGAACATTCCCATAAAAAGTAGGATTTAGGTTACAACTGATGCAATAAAGTGGAATCGTAGACATTGTAATTTAGTTCGCAAAATCTTCCGATTTGATACAACATATAGCAGCATAGGCCTTTACAATGTAATCTTAGTATAACTACACAGCTTCAACGTATCAAATCGGCAGGTTTTCATTTCTACAACTTCACAAATCGAATTTAAGTTACTTGACATACAAGGGCTTATAAACCGAAAGCGTGACTCTGCTAAGTTAATAATTTCCGGTTTAAAGACAGGTTCCCAGACCATGTTTTTCAAGTACCATAGTTTTGCATGCAAAGGTTCGCTGCATATAGTTGCACCTAAAAAACCTTACAATTAGGCAAATTTTGTGAACATTCTCATAAAAAGTAGGATTTAGGTTACAACTGATGCAATAAAGTGGAATCGTAGACATTGTAATTTAATTCGCAAAATTTTCCGATTTGATACAACATATAGCAGCATAGGCCTTTACAATGTAATCTTAGTATATCAACACAGCTCCAACGTATCAAATCGGCAGGTTTTCATTTCTACAACTGCACAAATCGAATTTAAGTTACTTGACATACGAGGGCTTATAAACCGAAAGCGTGACTCTGCTAAGTTAATAAGTTCCAGTTTAAAGACAGGTTCGCAGACCATGTTTTTAAAGTACCATGGTTTTACATGCAAAGTTTCGCTGCATATAGTTGCACCTGAAAAACCTTACAATTAGGCAGATTTTGTAAACATTCTCATAAAAAGTCGGATTTAGGTTACAACTGATGAAATAAAGTGGAATCGTTGACATTGTAATTTAATTCGCAAAATCTTCCGATTTGATACAACATATAGCAGCATTGGCCTTTTCAATGTAATCTTAGTATATCTACACAGCTTTAACGTATCAAATCGGCAGGTTTTCATTTCTACAACTGCACAAATCGAATTTAAGTTACTTGACATACAAGGGCTTATAAACCGAAAGCGTGACTCTGCTAAGTTAATAATTTTTCGTTTAAAGACAGGTTCCCAGACCATGTTTTTCAAGTACCATAGTTTTACATGCAAAGGTTCGCTGCATATAGCTGCACCTAAAAAACCTCACAATTAGGCAGATTTTGTGAACATTCTCATTAAAAGTAGGATTTAGGTTACAATTGATGCAATAAAGTGAAATCGTAGACATTGTAATTTAATTCGCAAAACCTTCTGATTTAATACAACATGAAGCAGCATAAGCCTTTACAATGTAATCTTAGTATATCAACACAGCTCCAACGTATCAAATCGGCAGGTTTTCATTTCTACAACTGCACAAATCGAATTTAAGTTACTTGACATACAAGGGCTTATAAACCGAAAGCGTGACTCTGCTAAGTTAATAAGTTCCAGTTTAAAGACAGGTTCGCAGACCATGTTTTTAAAGTACCATGGTTTTACATGCAAAGTTTCGCTGCATATAGTTGCACCTGAAAAACCTTACAATTAGGCAGATTTTGTAAACATTCTCATAAAAAGTCGGATTTAGGTTACAACTGATGCAATAAAGTGGAATCGTAGACATTGTAATTTAATTCGCAAAATCTTTCGATTTGATACAACATATAGCAGCATTGGCCTTTTTCAATGTAATCTTAGTATATCTACACAGCTTTAACGTATCAAATCGGCAGGTTTTCATTTCTACAACTGCACAAATCGAATTTAAGTTACTTGACATACAAGGGCTTATAAACTGAAAGCGTGACTCTGCTAAGTTAATAATTTTTGGTTTAAAGACAGGTTCCCAGACCATGTTTTTTAAGTACCATAGTTTTACATGCAAAGGTTCGCTGCATATAGTTGCACCTAAAAAACCTTACAATTAGGCAGATTCTGTGAACATTCTCATATAAAGTAGGATTTAGGTTACAATTGATGCAATAAAGTGAAATCGTAGACATTGTAATTTAATTCGCAAAACCTTCCGATTTGATACAACATAAAGCAGCATAAGCCTTTACAATGTAATCTTAGTATATCTACACAGCTTCAACGTATCAAATCAGCAGGTTTTCATTTCTACAACTTCACAAATCGAATCTAAGTTACTTGACATACAAGGGCTTATAAACCGAAAGCGTGACTCTGCTAAGTTAATAATTTCCAGTTTAAAGACAGGTTCCAAAACCATGTTTTTTAAGTACCATGGTTTTACATGCAAAGTTGCGCTGCATATAGTTGCACCTGAAAAACCTTACAATTAGGCAGATTTTGTGAACATTCTCATAAAAATTTAGATTTAGATTACAACTGATGCAATAAAGTGGAATCGTAGAAATTGTAATTTAATTCGCAAAATCTTTCGATTTGATACAACATATAGCAGCATAGGCCTTAACAATGTAATCTTAGTATATCTACACAGCTTCAACGTATCAAATCGGCAGGTTTTCATTTCTACAACTGCACAAATCGAATTTAAGTTACTTGACATACAAGGGCTTATAAACTGAAAGCGTGACTCTGCTAAGTTAATAATTTTTGGTTTAAAGACAGGTTCCCAGACCATGTTTTTTAAGTACCATAGTTTTACATGCAAAGGTTCGCTGCATATAGTTGCACCTAAAAAACCTTACAATTAGGCAGATTCTGTGAACATTCTCATATAAAGTAGGATTTAGGTTACAATTGATGCAATAAAGTGAAATCGTAGACATTGTAATTTAATTCGCAAAACCTTCCGATTTGATACAACATAAAGCAGCATAAGCCTTTACAATGTAATCTTAGTATATCTACACAGCTTCAACGTATCAAATCAGCAGGTTTTCATTTCTACAACTTCACAAATCGAATCTAAGTTACTTGACATACAAGGGCTTATAAACCGAAAGCGTGACTCTGCTAAGTTAATAATTTCCAGTTTAAAGACAGGTTCCAAAACCATGTTTTTTAAGTACCATGGTTTTACATGCAAAGTTGCGCTGCATATAGTTGCACCTGAAAAACCTTACAATTAGGCAGATTTTGTGAACATTCTCATAAAAATTTAGATTTAGATTACAACTGATGCAATAAAGTGGAATCGTAGAAATTGTAATTTAATTCGCAAAATCTTTCGATTTGATACAACATATAGCAGCATAGGCCTTAACAATGTAATCTTAGTATATCTACACAGCTTCAACGTATCAAATCGGCAGGTTTTCATTTCTACAACTGCACAAATCGAATTTAAGTTACTTGACATACAAGGGCGTATAAACCGAAAGCGTGACTCTGCTAAGTTAATAATTTCCAGTTTAAAGACAGGTTCCTAGACCATGTTTTTCAAGTACCATGGTTTTACATGCAAAGGTTCGCTGCATACAGTTGCACCTGAAAAACCTTACAATTAGGCAGATTTTGTGAACATTCTCATAAAAATTTAGATTTAGATTACAACTGATGCAATAAAGTGGAATCGTAGAAATTGTAATTTAATTCGCAAAATCTTTCGATTTGATACAACATATAGCAGCATAGGCCTTAACAATGTAATCTTAATATATCTACACAGCTTCAACGTATCAAATCGGCAGGTTTTCATTTCTACAACTGCACAAATCGAATTTAAGTTACTTGACATACAAGGGCGTATAAACCGAAAGCGTGACTCTGCTAAGTTAATAATTTCCAGTTTAAAGACAGGTTCCTAGACCATGTTTTTCAAGTACCATGGTTTTACATGCAAAGGTTCGCTGCATACAGCTGCACCTGAAAAACCTTACAATTAGGCAGATTCTGTGAACATTCTCATAAAAAGTCAGATTTAGGTTACAACTGATGCAATAAAGTGGAATCGTAGACATTGTAATTTAATTCGCAAAATCTTCCGATTTGATACAACATGAAGCAGCATAAGCCTTTACAATGTAATCTTAGTATATCTACACAGCTGTAACGTATTAAATCAGCAGGTTTTCATTTCTACAACTGCACAAATCGAATCTAAGTTACTTGACATACAAGGGCATATAAACCGAAAGCGTGACTCTTTTAAATTAATAATTTCCAGTTTAAAGACAGGTTTCCAGACCATGTTTTTCAAGTACCATGGTTTTACATGCAAAGTTTCGCTGCATATAGTTGCACCTGAAAAACCTTACAATTAGGCAGATTCTGTAAACATTCTCATAAAAAGTCGGATTTAGGTTACAACTAATGCAATAAAGTGGAATCGTAGACATTGTAATTTAATTTGCAAAATCTTCCGATTTGATACAACATATAGCAGCACAGGCCTTTACAATGTAATCTTAGTATATCTACACAGCTTCAACGTATCAAATCGGCAGGTTTTCATTTCTACAACTGCACAAATCGAATTTTAATTACTTGACATACAAGGGCTTATAAACCGAAAGCGTGACTCTGCTAAGTAATTAATTTCCAGTTTAAAGACAGGTTTCGAAACTATGTTTTTTAAGTATCATGGTTTTACATGCAAAGTTTCGCTGCATATAGTTGCACCTGAAAAACCTAACAGTTAGGCAGATTTTGTAAACATTCTCATAAAAAGTCGGATTTAGGTTACAACTGATGCAATAAAGTGGAATCGTAGACATTGTGATTTAATTCGCAAAATCTTCCGATTTCATACAACATATAGCAGCATAGGCCTTTACAATGTAATCTTAGTATATTTACACAGCTTCAACGTATCAAATCGGCAGGTTTTCATTTCTACAACTGCACAAATCGAATTTAAGTTACTTGACATACAAGGGCTTATAAACCGAAAGCGTGACTCTTCTTAGTAAATAATTTCCGGTTTAAAGACAGGTTCCTAGACCATGTTTTTTAAGTACCATGGTTTTACATGCAAAGGTTCGCTGCATATAGTTGCACCTAAAAAACCTTACAATTAGGCAGATTTTGTTAACATTCTCATAAAAAGTCGGATTTAGGTTACAACTGATGCAATAAAGTGAAATCGTAGACATTGTAATTTAATTCGCAAAATCTTCCGATTTGATACTACATATAGCAGCATAGGCCTTTACAATGTAATCTTAGTATATCTACACAGCTTCAACGTATCAAATCGGCAGGTTTTCATTTCTACAACTGCACAAATCGAATTTGAGTTACTTGACATACAAGATCTTATAAACCGAAAGTGTGACTCTGCTAAGTTAATGATTTCCGGTTTGGAGACAGGTTCCTAGACCATGTTTTTAAGTACCATGGTTTTACATGCAAGAGTTCGCTGCATATAGTTGCACCTAAAAAACCTTACAATTAGGCAGATTTTGTGAACATTCTCATAAAAAGTAGGATTTAGGTTACAATTGATGCAATAAAGTGAAATCGTAGACATTGTAATTTAATTCGCAAAACCTTCCGATTTGATACAACATGAAGCAGCATAAGCCTTTACAATGTAATCTTAGTATATCAACACAGCTCCAACGTATCAAATCGGCAGGTTTTCATTTCTACAACTGCACAAATCGAATTTAAGTTACTTGACATACAAGGGCTTATAAACCGATAGCGTGACTCTGCTAAGTTAATAAGTTCCACTTTAAAGACAGGTTCGCAGACCATGTTTTTAAAGTACCATGGTTTTACATGCAAAGTTTCGGTGCATATAGTTGCACCTAAAAAACCTTACAATTAGGCAGATTTTGTAAACATTCTCATAAAAAGTCGGATTTAGGTTACAACTGATGCAATAAAGTGGAATCGTAGACATTGTAATTTAATTCGCAAAATCTTCCGATTTGATACAACATATAGCAGCATTGGCCTTTACAATGTAATCTTAGTATATCTACACAGCTTCAACGTATTAAATCGGCAGGTTTTCATTTCTACAACTGCACAAATCGAATTTAAGTTACTTGACATACAAGGGCTTATAAACCGAAAGCGTGACTCTGCTAAGTTAATAATTTCCGGTTTAAAGACAGGTTCCCAGACCATGTTTTTCAAGTACCATAGTTTTACATGCAAAGGTTCGCTGCATATAGTTGCACCTAAAAAACCTTACAATTAGGCAGATTTTGTGAACATTCTCATAACAAGTAGGATTTAGGTTACAATTAATGCAATAAAGTGAAATCGTAGACATTGTAATTTAATTCGCAAAACCTTCCGATTTGATACAACATGAAGCAGCATAAGCCTTTACAATGTAATTTTAGTATATCTACACAGCTTCAACGTATCAAATCAGCAGGTTTTCATTTCTACAACTTCACAAATCGAATCTAAGTTACTTGACATACAAGGGCTTATAAACCGAAAGCGTGACTCTGCTAAGTTAATAATTTCCAGTTTAAATACAGGTTCCAAAACCATGTTTTTTAAGTACCATGGTTTTACATGCAAAGTTGCGCTGCATATAGTTGCACCTGAAAAACCTTACAATTAGGCAGATTTTGTGAACATTCTCATAAAAATTCAGATTTAGATTACAACTGATGCAATAGAGTGGAATCGTAGAAATTGTAATTTAATTCGCAAAATCTTCCGATTTGATACAACATATAGCAGCATAGGCCTTTACAATGTAATCTTAGTATATCTACACAGCTTCAACGTATCAAATCGGCAAGTTTTCATTTCTACAACTGCACAAATCGAATTTAAGTTACTTGACATACAAGGGCCTGTAAACCGAAAGCGTGACTCTGCTAAGTTAATAATTTTCGGTTTAAAGACAGGTTCCTAGACCATGTTTTTCAAGTACCATGGTTTTACATGCAAAGTTTCGCTGCATATAGTTGCACCTGAAAAACCTTACAATTAGGCAGATTTTGTGAACATTCTCATAAAAAGTCGGATTTAGGTTACAACTGATGCAATAAAGTGAAATCGTAGACATTGTGATTTAATTCGCAAAATCTTCCGATTTGATACAACATATAGCAGCATTGGCCTTTACAATGTAATCTTAGTATATCTACACAGCTTCAACGTATCAAATCGGCAGGTTTTTATTTCTACAACTGCACAAATCGAATTTAAGTTACTTGACATACAAGGGCTTATAAACCGAAAGCGTGACTCTGCTAAGTTAATAATTTCCGGTTTAAAGACAGGTTCCCAGACCATGTTTTTCAAGTACCATGGTTTTACATGCAAAGGTTTGCTGCATATAGTTGCACCTAAAAAACCTTACAATTAGGCAGATTTTGTGAGCATTCTCATAAAACGTAGGATTTAGGTTACAATTGATGCAATAAAGTGAAATCGTAGACATTGTAATTTAATTCGCAAAACCTTCCGATTTGATACAACATGAAGCAGCATAAACCTTTACAATGTAATCTCAGTATATCTACACAGCTTCAACGTATTAAATCAGCAGGTTTTTATTTCTACAACTTCACAAATCGAATCTAAGTTACTTGACATACTAGGGCTTATAAACCGAAAGCGTGACTCTGCTAAGTTAATAATTTCCAGTTTAAAGACAGGTTCCAAAACCATGTTTTTTAAGTACCATGGTTTTACATGCAAAGTTGCGCTGCATATAGTTGCACCTGAAAAACCTTACAATTAGGCAGATTCTGTGAACATTCTCATAAAAAGTCGGATTTAGGTTAAAACAGATGCAATAAAGTGGAATCGTAGACATTGTAATTTAATTCGCAAAATCTTCCGATTTGATACAACATATAGCAGCATAGGCCTTTACAATGTAATCTTAGTATATCTACACAGCTTCAACGTATCAAATCGGCAGGTTTTCATTTCTACAACTTCACAAATCGAATTTAAGTTACTTGACATACAAGGGCTTATAAACTGAAAGCGTGACTCTGCTAAGTTAA
The DNA here is from genome assembly GCA_949802685.1 of Dicyrtomina minuta. Lineage (NCBI taxonomy): Eukaryota > Metazoa > Arthropoda > Collembola > Symphypleona > Dicyrtomidae > Dicyrtomina > Dicyrtomina minuta. Next base: position 1,554 of record CATKUY010000108.1, on the reverse strand, counting down.
TAATTTCCGGTTTAAAGACAGGTTTCCAGACCATGTTTTTCAAGTACCATGGTTTTACATGCAGAGGTTCGCCGCATATAGTTGCACCTGAAAAACCTTACAATTAGGCAGATTTTGTGAACATTCTTATAAAAAGTAGGATTTAGGTTACAATTGATGCAATAAAGTGAAATCGTAGACATTGTAATTTAATTCGCAAAACCTTCCGATTTGATACAACACGAAGCAGCATAAGCCTTTACAATGTAATCTTAGTATATCTACACAGCTTTAACGTATCAAATCGGCAGGTTTTTATTTCTACAACTGCACAAATGGATTTTAAGTTACTTGACATACAAGGGCTTATAAACCGAAAGCGTGACTTTGCTAAGTTAAAAATTTCCGGTTTGAAGACAGGTTCCCAGACCATGCTTTTTAAGTACCATGGTTTTACATGCAAAGGTTCGCTGCATATAGTTGCACCTGAAAAACCTTACAATTAGGCAGATTTTGTGAACATTCTCATAAAAAGTCGGATTTAGGTTACAATTGATGCAATAAAGTGAAATCGTAGACATTGTAATTTAATTCGCAAAACGTTCTGATTTGATACAACATGAAGCAGCATAAGCCTTTACAATGTAATCTTAGTATATCTACACAGCTTCAACGTATCAAATCAGCAGGTTTTCATTTCTACAACTGCACAAATCGAATCTAAGTTACTTGACATACAAGGGCTTATAAACCGAAAGCGTGACTCTGCTAAGTTAAAAATTTCCGGTTTGAAGACAGGTTTCCAGACCATGCTTTTCAAGTACCATGGTTTTACATGCAAAGGTTCGCCGCATATAGTTGCACCTGAAAAACCTTACAATTAGGCAGATTTTGTGAACATTCTCATAAAAAGTAGGATTTAGGTTGCAATTGATGCAATAAAGTGAAATCGTAGACATTGTAATTTAATTCGCAAAACCTTCTGATTTGATACAACATGAAGCAGCATAAGCCTTTACAATGTAATCTTAGTATATCTACACAGCTTTAACGTATCAAATCGGCAGGTTTTTATTTCTACAACTGCACAAATGGATTTTAAGTTACTTGACATACAAGGGCTTATAAACCGAAAGCGTGACTCTGCTAAGTTAAAAATTTCCGGTTTGAAGACAGGTTCCCAGACCATGCTTTTCAAGTACCATGGTTTTACATGAAAAGGTTCGCTGCATATAGTTGCACCTGAAAAACCTTACAATTAGGCAGATTTTGTGAACATTCTCATAAAAAGTCGGATTTAGGTTACAACTGATGCAATAAAGTGAAATCGTAGACATTGTGATTTAATTCGCAAAATCTTCTGATTTGATACAACATATAGCAGCATAGGCCTTTACAATGTAATCTTAGTATATCTACACAGCTTCAACGTATCAAATCGGCAGGTTTTCATTTCTACAACTGCACAAATCGAATTTAAGTTACTTGACATACAAGGGCTTATAAACCGAAAGCGTGACTCTGCTAAGTTAATAATTTCCAGTTTAAAGACAGGTTCCGAAACCATGTTTTTCA
>CATKUY010000107.1:0-115209 GCA_949802685.1 Dicyrtomina minuta | reverse complement strand
ATATTACGCGTGGCGTACAACAACAAATACTAGAGTTCATTAGGTATTATATTTATGTATCAATTACATTTAAATATTTTTAAAAGCATATTTTTATTTTAGGACGACTAAAGTAAGTCTCAACAATTTAAACTCACTTCATTTTTCGGGGTTGACTTTCTTTCAAAAAGGAATTTTCAGGCAAAATATTTATTTGTGGATGAAAACCCGATTTTAATTTTAATTCGACGCTCCGATTGACCCCGAAGGCTCACGTGGTTCTAATTAAATTATTTAAAAACCGATACTCGGGTTTGTCATAATTCCAAACTTACTTTACGATTTTGAAAATTTAAATAGCATTAACTCTTGGCTGATTTTCTAAAATCTACGAAAATTAGGATGCGTACGCCGTACGCGCATATAACGTCTATAAAGTTATAAAGAACCAAAATGGCAAATGTCCATCTTTAGCTGAGAACAGTAATTATCCATTATCTATACAATTATTGAAATATATCCTAAATGCATTTACATATAGCATTTTAGAATTTTCAAAAACATGTAAATCATACATTTTGCGGGTTTTCCAAAACGTGTAAATAGAAAATTTTGCGGTTTTTTAAAATCGTGTAAATAGAACATTTTAAACTTTTCAAAAACATGTAAATCATACATTTTGCAGGTTTTTCAAAACGTGTAAATAGAACATTTTGTGGTTTTTTGAATACGTGTGAATAGAATATTTAACTCTTTTCAAAAACATGTGAATCATACATTTTGCGGGTTTTCCAAAACGTGTAAATAGAAAATTTTGCGGTTTTTTAAAATCGTGTAAATAGAACATTTTAAACTTTTCAAAAACATGTAAATCATACATTTTGCAGGTTTTTCAAAACGTGTAAATAGAACATTTTGTGGTTTTTTGAATACGTGTGAATAGAATATTTAACTCTTTTCAAAAACATGTGAATCATACATTTTGCGGGTTTTCCAAAACGTGTAAATAGAAAATTTTGCGGTTTTTTAAAATCGTGTAAATAGAACATTTTAAACTTTTCAAAAACATGTAAATCATACATTTTGCAGGTTTTTCAAAACGTGTAAATAGAACATTTTGTGGTTTTTTGAATACGTGTGAATAGAATATTTAACTCTTTTCAAAAACATGTGAATCATACATTTTGCGGGTTTTCCAAAACGTGTAAATAGAAAATTTTGCGGTTTTTTAAAATCGTGTAAATAGAACATTTTAAACTTTTCAAAAACATGTAAATCATACATTTTGCAGGTTTTTCAAAACGTGTAAATAGAACATTTTGTGGTTTTTTGAATACGTGTGAATAGAATATTTAACCCTTTTCAAAAACATGTAAATCATACATTTTTGCAGTTTTTCAAAAAACGTGTAGATAGAACATTTTGCAGTTTTTCAACACGTGTGAATAAAACATTTTACACTTTTCAAAAACATGTAAATCATACATTTTGCAGTTTTTTAAAAACTTGTGAATAGAAAATTTAGCATTTTTTCAAAAACGTGTGAATAGAACATTTAACACTTTTCAAAAACATGTAAATCATACATTTTGCAGGTTTTTCAAAACGTGTAAATAGAACATTTTGTGGTTTTTTGAATACGTGTGAATAGAATATTTAACTCTTTTCAAAAACATGTGAATCATACATTTTGCGGGTTTTCCAAAACGTGTAAATAGAAAATTTTGCGGTTTTTTAAAATCGTGTAAATAGAACATTTTAAACTTTTCAAAAACATGTAAATCATACATTTTGCAGGTTTTTCAAAACGTGTAAATAGAACATTTTGTGGTTTTTTGAATACGTGTGAATAGAATATTTAACTCTTTTCAAAAACATGTGAATCATACATTTTGCGGGTTTTCCAAAACGTGTAAATAGAAAATTTTGCGGTTTTTTAAAATCGTGTAAATAGAACATTTTAAACTTTTCAAAAACATGTAAATCATACATTTTGCAGGTTTTTCAAAACGTGTAAATAGAACATTTTGTGGTTTTTTGAATACGTGTGAATAGAATATTTAACTCTTTTCAAAAACATGTGAATCATACATTTTGCGGGTTTTCCAAAACGTGTAAATAGAAAATTTTGCGGTTTTTTAAAATCGTGTAAATAGAACATTTTAAACTTTTCAAAAACATGTAAATCATACATTTTGCAGGTTTTTCAAAACGTGTAAATAGAACATTTTGTAGTTTTTTGAATACGTGTGAATAGAATATTTAACCCTTTTCAAAAACATGTAAATCATACATTTTTGCAGTTTTTCAAAAAACGTGTAGATAGAACATTTTGCAGTTTTTCAACACGTGTGAATAAAACATTTTACACTTTTCAAAAACATGTAAATCATACATTTTGCAGTTTTTTAAAAACTTGTGAATAGAAAATTTAGCATTTTTTCAAAAACGTGTGAATAGAACATTTAACACTTTTCAAAAACATGTAAATTATACATTTTGCAGTTTTTTCAAAACGTGTGAATAGAATATTTTGCACTCCTCAAAAACATGTAAATTAGAGCAATTTGAAATTTTAAAAACCATCAAAGTCAGTGGGACACTTTGCGGTTTTAAAAAACTCCTAAGAAACATTTCACGCATGTACCTTAACTTTTTTGTATGACATAGCTCATTTTGATTCTAACTTAAAATGGATTTAGGTCATTTTAGCTCTACACAGACAAAATATCACGTTTGACTTACAGTGACCCGATGATTAAAGTTAATAATTTTAGTCATAGGTAATAAATGTGAAAGTACGCACCCCAGCTTTTTTAATTTTTAGAAGATTAGCCTGCAGATATTGTTTTATAAATTTTGAAAATAGTAAGGTTAGTTTAAAATTAGGAGACACTTGATTTGCGGTTTTTAATTATTTTCATAAAAACACTAAGCCTAGTAGGGTTCAATCAGAGTCGAATCATAATTATTAGTGGGTTGCTATTAAAAAACCATTAGATAAAAATAAACTATTAAAAATTGGACTGATTTTGAAAATTTTGAGAAACACTGTATGTTTACTTCCTACATTTTAGAAATCTCAAAATTTTCTATTAACCTACTTTATAAAAAATTACAGCAAGTTATATTTCCTTATGTTTATGAATTGCAAAATCTCTTATTCACTCTAAATGTTTGATGGCGTTAATTTTAGTATTTTGAGAAAGCAAGTAGTATATATTTTTCATAATATTTTACGTAATTAGATTTAAAGCATGCAAAGGGTTTCAGTAATCTATTTTTTTAAATTCAAATTCTGAAGTGGTGTGTTTTTTTTACTTTTTAAAGTTTAAATAACTTAATTTTTGTTTTCCTTTAATCTAAAAATTTTCTATACTAGTTACTTGTTTTTTAAAAACGCACAATGTTGAATTTACTATTTGTTACTACGATCCAGCAAGTTATGTTTTTACCAATTTTCGAAAGTTACAAAATGCTAATTTGTTTTTCAAAAGTGCAAAACTTATTTTTTTTAAATTCTACAATGTTCTCTATGTTTGAATTTAAAATGTGCGAATTGTCACATGTAGGTACCTGCTATTAAAAATTCAAATAAAATTATGCTCTTTTTATATCTGTTTAAGTTCAAAAACTGCAAGTTTTCAAGCTCACATACATATTGTCGGTAAAAAAACATTCTGTCGTAAGTCCATTCAATTAGTAGCTGCTACTAAGGTCGCCTACGCGTTGTCGTATGTATTAGGTGAGGTGGTATGCTGTGTTATGGTACTGACTGTATTGTATTCATGTCTCACATTCAGAGGTTGTCCAAAACAGACAAAATAAAAATTCCACTACCAGATCATTTTGCGCTTTTCAAAAACTTTGAAAAGTGCAAAATGTTCTATTTCCACATTTTTCAAAAGTGTAAAAAGTTCTTTTTCCACACTTTTAAAAAGTGGAAAATGATCTATCTACATATTTTTTAAAGTCTAAAATGTTCTACTTACATGTCTTAAAAAAGTGCAAAATGTTCCATCTACAAATTTTTGAAGTTTGAAATGTTCTATAAACATGTTTTTCAAAAGTGTAAAATGTTCTGTTTACATGTTTCTTGAAAGTGTAAAATGTTCTATCTACATGTTTTTTCAAGTCTAAAATGTTCTATTTACATGTCTTTCAAAAGTGCAAAATGTTCCATCTACATATTTTCGAAGCTTAAAATGTTTCATAAACATGTTTTCAAAAGTTTAAAATGTTCAATCTACATGTTTTTCAAAAGTGTAAAATGTTCTGTTTGGATGTTGTTCAAAAGTATAAAATGTTTCATTTACATGTTTTTTTAAATTGTAAAATGTATCATAAATGTTTTAAAAAAGCGCAAAATATTGTAGAAATGGAATTTCATTACGTCTTTTCTGGACGACCCCTAAGTTTAGACTAAGCAATAAATATAGGATTATAAAGTGTAGAACTGAAAGATATAGAAAATCCACCATACCAATGTTAATAAAATTAGCAACTAAGTAATTAATGATAGTTTGTATCTATGTAGTTTCTGAATGCTATGTTTTTTTTACTGTATTCTTTATGGGTCATGATATCCCATTCAATTTGTATGTCTTTTTCTCCTCAGCGCTTGATATATGTCGCCAGGGCTCCTTTATTTTTCTGTTTTAGAAATAATTGTTTATTTTGTCATCTTTAAATTTAATTCCTATAGTAATTACATAAGGTTGTACCCAAAATTTCAGTTTTGAACCTCTGTCAAAATTAATTATACTGTTTTTGGTCCTGTTAACATAATTTGTGACTTGACTTTGTATGTATAAATCGATCAGAATGAAGATGAATAAAACCCTTGAATAATAATAATAATAATAATAATAATAATAATAAAAATAATAATAAAAAGTTCTTCATGAGTACAATACACTCAGTAGCATACAACCTAACCTAGTACGATAGACAACGCGCAAGTGACATCAGTAGCATCTACTAATTGAATGGACTTGGGACAGAATGACTTTATAGCTGTGCACTGGACTTACGACAGAATGGTTTTTCACCGACGATATTTTTCAAAGGTGCAAAATCTATTATTTTTCCACTACAAAAAAAATGCAGTGTTCCATTTTATATTTTCTGTTTCCTAAAAAATTGCAAAACTTTCTGCTTTTATGTTTTTCTATTTTCTTCTTTAAGTCTATTGATATTTTATCATGTTTGCACACTGATTTTTTAAGACAAAAATGATTAGAGTTGTTCAGTGCCTTTTCCAATTGGTAATATGGTGAGATTAGGCAAAGTTACTGAAAAAAACTGCCCACTGGGTGTAGTTTAAACTGCTATGGATACCCAGTATTGTGTATGACACTAGCTTAAATGTATTCACGTCACTAATTACGTACTACCTTCATATTAATTTTAAAAAAACAAATTGAATCTCCTTTTCATTTAGTAGGGGGCCACAAACTAAATTAGTTGCCAGTTCCCTAAATAATCAAACATTTAGAACTGCATTTGTACATAATGAGTACAGGTATATGATTTTTGGAGGATTAAATCATTTCAGTGATATGCAGCTGATAGTAAAATAGAAAGAAGGTTTTGCTTACTTTTGTTTGCACAGTCTTTCAAAGCTTCACAGAGATGTTAGTCGAAGAAAGTTTAGTTATTTCTGCACTTGGACGGACGGCAAAAAGTGGAATTCTGAAAAGAATTATAAAATCAATCAAAATTTTTTCCCTTCATTTTTCTTCCCAAGGAACAAGGATGTCTTTTGAACTCTCGTTCATTGGCTCTGAGCCAGAATGAGCCTTCGAGTTTGATTATTTAATCACGTTCGCTCTCTTGAATTTTAGTAAGGCTGTGCGGGGATGATATTATTACATAATTAACACATATCATGTGTTTCATATGTGTTAAATATGACAAAGTTTAAATTCCAGTTGTGCAGTACAATACTTCTGGGACGAATGGTGTGACGGACTCACGTAAGCAACTGACGTACCATTTTCACACTCGCTGGGTCACACTGTGACCCAGCGAGTGTAAAAATGGTACGTGAGTGAGCGAAAGGGTTTAGTATTTTACTGACAATCACTGGGTGCGGAAGATCAATTTTCCACGTAGGGACAAGCCTATGTTAAGCATAGGTACATGATAAAATAGGAACTCATTTATTAACATTAGCAACTTCAAATTTCGGGAAGGGACAATGGGACCTTGACCCTGTCCACCCTAGTTCCGCGGCCCCTGCTCATAGTTACCACCCATACCGGCACACGGCACCTTAACCCTAGTTTAAACTCGGTTTTCATTGTGCGCCAAATTAAAATAGTCTGCTTTGAGATGCATGATACAAGCTTTATACAGTAAATTAGGAGTGCGGAAAATTGTTAATTTTATTCTTATCGTTAGCTGGGAAAATAATAGGTAACTAAATCCTTTTTTAGATAACTACTACCCGGTAAATCGGTAATAATTAGAGAGGCCGGGAGGAGGATAAGGAAAATTAAAAGGATTTGCTAGTAAAATACAGAAATAACTCTTCCTTCGCCTTCCAATATGAATATGTTTTACCTGTAACCACTAACGGCAGCGATGTACAATTCATTTTATACTTAAACCAAATTATTGAATTGTACTTTGATGCCAAAGTGATTATAGGCAAAAAAAAATATTAGGGTTTTGGGGCGGTCGAAGGGTTATTTTTGGGTTTTACTAGCACATCCTCCATATATACCTCATCCTCCTCTTGGCCTCTCTAATTATCACCGATTTACCGGTTAGTAGTTTTTCAAACCTACAAAGGCTACTCATATCTACGGTTTACCGGATTTAGTTATTAAGTAAAAGTATAAACTTTACAGTCCTGCATATGATGGAACATACACAATAACTTTGTACGTAAGGGATTTTCCATACATGATGTCATTCAAGTTATGTATCTTTTAGGATGTGACCACCCAATGTTCTTATTTTATCATTAACTAATCAGCTATATACTTATTGTAAGAATCATATTTCAATAATACCTAACAGGACGCACTCACACTAACTATGACATCATTTATGGAAAAACTCTAACCCTAGTAATTAATTTAGTTGTAGTTCAAAAACCAAACTAAAGGCGTGACTGTACTAAATGCAAGAAGATATATGTACACTTTTAAGTAAATAGCAAGTAATACAATTAAATTTGTTGACGTATAATTTCTCCTAATTTGATATCATCTTTAGAATATTAAATAAATTTAATTACAAAATAAATCAAATTGTATGCTCCTCATACACTTTTTACATAATTAAATGTTTAAATAATAATTATATGCCATATTTTTGCAGGAATTGTATTTCAACGTTATGTTATTACTACAAATTGTATTGGTTACCTTTTTAAGAACAAAATTTTTGCGAATCCCCCCAAACAGCAAATAAAACGGATAGTGTAATGTTGGATATTTTTGATGCACTTCCACACTGTACTCTAAAAAACAAATATATACAAAATAAAAAAATGACTGTAAAAAACAATAATAAACGTTACGTGAATTAAATTTACAATATTAACGCTAAGGCGATGTAAACTTAAATCGAATAAATAATTACTGTTTTAAATATATAATTAATTAAATATAAAATTACAGTTTAAAAAATTTACAAAAATTGTTTATAAAAAATACAAATTGTTTAAACAATGAACCTTTAACGGACTCTTCGGGCCTAGAATCAGCTTCCTGCGGTCTCATGTGTGGATTTATTGAATGTACAGATGCAAGGTGCGGTATAAATTTATACTAAAGCACTGTTACAGTTTTCAGCAAAGATGTTGGGCCTAAGCCCCTACCCGCCTAACGAAATAAAAAAAAATACTTAAAAAAAAATACAAAATTAAAACAAGTGAATTAAAACTATATAAAATTGGAATTGTGAGGGTTGAGCGTTTCCTTGCAGAGTCTTTCTGGTCACGTGATGAAGTGGGAGGCTCATCTTGAGGTTTTAAAAGGAAGATGTGATAATAGGCAAATACTTTTTCGCAGCCGATTAAAAATGTACTTGAACTAGTGTCACTATTCTTACACATATATGTTAAGATGAAATGATCCAGACCTAGTTGTTCTAGAGACATGTGACATATCTGTTTACAGTTCAATCGCAACCTATTTATTTAGGAAGGTCTTTGTTTGTATTAATTCTACTTCGTGACATGATATTGGCGTTTTCTTCTAATGTTATCAAATAAATTACGTTGCGCGTTATCATTACATGTGCTGATGTATGTACATACAATTATGATTCTAAAGTCATATAAAAATCAAAATAAGCGAATTAATATTAAGTACGTAACTACGAGTATTTTGCATAGGACAACTGTCCTCAATTTCGTGTGCCAAATTAAACCCCAGATAACAAAATGCACTGGACAAGTTTTCACTATTTCAATTAGTAAATTCGCGATTTTTCATATAATTAAAAGCGTAATTGACATACATCACTAAACTATCTGAAATACAAAGTACGTCCCACATTCAGAGCTAACTCTAATTTCTTACTTATCTATCATTATCCAGAGTTCTGTTCCACGTATTGTAGATGGTCCGCGTACTATCCCAGTTGCGAACCTTATTACTGGAAACCAGTTATTTTAAATACGCACCACATAAAATACGTACGTTAAATAATCTTCAAGAGTATATTAAATCTGTAACCTATTTTATTTGCTAGCATTTTAAAGTGCAATATTTGCATAGTTTTTAAACCTAAAGTTATTATATTTAGGTGTTTGCGAAAATTTCCTAATATCATACCTAAATATTTCGTAAATTAAAAAATTCTTTATTTGATTGTTTTTTAAAGTGTAGATTTTTTTTTCACTATTTTAAAGGTGTAAGTTTTTCTATTTATTTGCTTTTAAAAATGAAAAATATTCAATTTGCATATTTTATTGTGAGAAAAATTTTACCAACTCGCTTTGAAAATTCTAAAATATTCTGTTTACACGTTTTTGGCAGGTGAGAAATTTTAAAATTACATATCCGCTTTTATTATTGTGATAATATTACACAGGTGAGTGCAATTTGTAGCTAGCTACTAATGGAAATGGGTATGTTGGATTCTGCACATACAAGACAGTTTCAGCATTCCGAAAAAGGGTGATACTTAATTATATAGTTACCAATTACGAGTATGTATTACTTCTCATTCAAATTGATCACAAATGTAGCTTAGGATTATGTTGAATGTAGAAGAAACAAAATTTGTTTATCGGGAAGTTCATAGTTAAGCTTATTATATCCCACGATACATTTAAATTACGTAAGAATAAATATGATGTATAAATGTCTATGAAACAGAATCATCTTGTCCACGTGTTGATTATTGAGGCTCTACAGATTACAAAATCAATGCCGCATGTGTTTCCGTCGATGAATATGTTTTAGAAAGAACTGGTCATCAGGTTAAATACATAAAAAATAGAATTTATGTATTTTGATAATCTCCACGTCAGCCAAAAACATATTAAACTGATTAAAGTAATACTAAAATGTAAGTCAGGTCAAAGTTAAATGAAAATTAAAAATACCAACTGTGTGTGAATAATGTGACTCTGTATCCTGACCCACTTTGTATTTTTATTAAAAACATGGCATGATATACATGGATCAATATTACATTTTGCATTTGCACTGTTTACAAAGTAACTGGTATTGCTAGTTTTAACTTGATGGATGTACCTACCTATAATACTATGTACGCATTGGTATAGGGTTTTGCTCATTGGATATCTAGATGTTGAAATTAGAGCATCATATTATGTCACCTAATGCTCTTACACAATCGTAGTATTTATAGTTATACTTAAATTGACTTGGTCAAAAATTATCTTTAAAATCGCTAAGACCAACTTAAATTGAATTCTATACGCATTTGCGAAGATAATGCCTAATCGCCAAATGCCATGTGCATGTAATAATTTTACATTTGGAAATAAATCGCTGAATAAATTTCAAGTGTCACATTTCCTCAAATTACAGTATTCAAGTTAACACTCAAAAATTGAAACTCTTTTTGGAATTATAAAATTTAGACAGGTGAAAAAACTGATTGTGACAGTAATATCTGAATAATGCTCAGCAAAAGAAATGTAATGATATGTCGTCTTCATTAAATTTAAACTACTGTTATTCATTTTTAGCAAAAAATAAATTTCTGTATCCACAAAATTATAAAAATAATATAAATCGTACAAGCATGCCTAATTTTGTATGAGAAATATTTAACTATATTCAAAATCATTCGATTATAACATTCTGTACTTTTTTTAGGCAAGTGGGTAAAACACACTTTCAAAAAACCCTTAAATAGAATATTTTACACTTTTAAATATATTATGTGTAACGTTTTAAAATTTAGGGAAATTTATAAATTTAAAAAATATTTACAGTGTTAAGTGAACAGTGAATGAGAATATTGATATATAAGCAAGAATGATTTTTATTTTATATACTTTAGATAAGGGATTAGATTAGAAACTAATGCAATGAGTTTTTTTCAATGATCCCCATAATAATAAAATTCAAATAATTCTGTCTGCTGTCCGCTGTCCGCTGTCCCCCTTTATTACCTTAAATATTTTAAACACATCATAGCGCGTGTTGGTAAAATAAAGTTTCATACCTTAGCATTGCCCAGGTGCCGTCATATAGTGTAAATGAGTTAGATTCAAAAATTATAAACAAGAATTTAATTTCAAACCTACCAATAACAATTACATCACCTTACCAGATTAAATTGTCATTTTCTTAAAAGATAATGCAGCTACGTTAACCTGCCTTAATAAAATTCAATCAAATCTGCCAAAAATGAGTACAGGGAACAGCGGATGGCCATCAGACGTTGGCGGAAAGAATTATTTAAATTACATAAATTGTGTAAATAATACAATTATTTAAATAAGTAAAAAATGGACGTCAAAAATTGTTTGCTTTCGTCCGCAGGACGGGCCAGTTTACTGTTTATTATATACTCTATACACACAACTTTGAAATAATAAACACTTATAGATAAATATAATGTTTTGCTCAAAGGAGCTTGCATAAATTACACAATTCAAAAATCGAAGGTATTGAATAGCTCTTTTATCTTGTCACTAGTACGTTACCTAATAACATTGTTGTTCAGCATTTCCAGGCTTACAAAAACATCAAATATTATTACTAACATTTTACGATAATGGGTGCACAAAAAAGAAATAATTACAATTATTTTTTAGAATAAAATATGAATTAAAGTAATTACCATTTAACGATACATTTACAGTGCACAAAAGTGTATCTTCAAGAGAAGGTACACTTTAAACTGACTATAATTGTTGGTATATATCGTTTGTGAAGAGCCAAAATGACCCATATCCATTTTAATTTTTTTAAATTGTACTGTCTACAGAATCAATTAGAGAAACATGCTCATGGAAACGTACAGATAGAAACTTTTGCATTTTTTCGAAAAAAAAACAAGTAAATATACTTACTATTTTGCACTTTTCAAAGAACACGTAAATAGAATAATTTGTAAATTTGAAAAACATGTAAATAGATCATTTTGCAATTTTAAAAAGCATGTAAGTAGAACATTTTTCACCTTTTAAAAGCATTTAAATAGAACATTTTGCACTTTTAAGAAACCATGTAACTAGAACATTTTGATCTCTTCGAAATTATTAATTAGTACATTTTTACATTTTTAAAAATGTGTAAATAGTACAATTTGCTTATTTTAGAGACTCGTGATTAAAGCGTTGTAAGCACGTTTCTCATATACTGTATTTTTTCTTGTCATAGCTTATTTTATTTCTAGCAAACAATCGAAATGGATTAATTTGGTTTTTCATAGACAATATCTGACTGATACATTGCTCAGAAAGATATTAGCTGTAATATACTATTGAATTATATTTTATATTAAATTTTCTGCAAATCACACTACGTAGGTTCTAAATTGTGTGTGGATCTATAATTATGGGTGAGAAATATCATGCGTTGTGAATAATTATTATTTCGAGCTACTGCTTCTAATCGAGGAATCACATCTGAGATATGTGGCAACATTTGAAGGATTTATTTATATCATGAAATATTTAGTCTGTGTTTATTATATGAATTGGGGCTTACAAACAATTTCAAGCAACCTAATTGCACTTTTTTTTAAATCTGTTTAAACTATTAAATCGTGAATGCTGTAACTGAAAACTATGTATAACAGAAGAATAATTATATTTAATTATATTAATTTCAGTGAAACATTTAGTTTGGAATAAAATAAAACGCTAGGTTTTGGTTACAACTTATTTAATACTAATATTATTTTAGAAATGTATTTGCAAAAAGTTAAGGAAGTTTTACCTTCTTGCCAATTAAAAGCGCATACTGTTTTTATTTTAAGTTTTTTAAAAATTAAAAATAATTTTCATAATTTTTGTTGTAATATGTAAAACAAGCTTCTGAAATAAAAACTGCAAAATCGAATTAATTCGAAAAAAACAACGCTTTTACCTGGTATTGAACCCGGGACGCTGACGTTTGTATCAGGTTAGCTGTAATTTTAACGTATGTGCAAGGTTTCAAACCTACAGGCTGCACATTTACTCTAATACTGTGACCTGGTGATTATCAAAAAAATCAAAAATGTTCTTTTAGCATTAGTTATAAGATTACGAATTATTATTCTTACACATTCTAAAAAACTAAAATTAAAGTTTTTCTTTAACATGATTTTATTAACAGTAGGTGAATTAGTAAAGCCACAAAGCCCTCTAAAATATCTACCGATGTTAGCAGGATTGGTATTAGGAAACAATAATACCTTGTAAGCAGTTTATCAGTTACTTTAGCAGGTTCGTTTTTTCATTCTGTACTGCTAAAAATAAAATTAGGTATAATATTTTAAATAAAATTTATTCGTGACGTTTAATTATCTGCTGCATGTAGTCCTAACTGCGGATCAGTATCATGTTTATTTTGATTAGAAAAACATATGTGACGAAGCCAAAGTTGGTCAACAGTGTAAAAAAAATAAAAATAAACAAATGCAAATATTCCCATTCAAACTCGTGTTTTTTGCAAACTGTTAGTATACCACATAACCTTGGCCTTTAGTAAAATAGGACTGCCTTGGCTTTACGTGTATGTGTAGTGTATTCCACTTTGGCTTAAAAGTTCATGGACAACTGATAGGATAAAATGTATTAAACTAGTTAGCTGGTCTGTTATTGATTTAATAATTATTATACTCGAATGTGTCATATAGTTTTATTACCACTCATGGCTGCAAATATAAAGTGCAGTACCGTTGTTCAGTCCTACGATTAATTTTTAGTTGCATTTCTATTTTGAAAATTTGACTAGTTAAAGATACAAAGGTTTCTATAATAGTACGCGGGACTAGTAGATTAGAGCTTGACGAGCAAAATAATTGTACTATTACATTACACACGCCACACTGAAATAATTATTGCACTAAAAAAATTCGATAGGTAATAATTACTCATAATTATTTATTACAGGGTATGGAGATGGACTAACAATTAAGAAAATCAATCAGCTGATTTGTTATTATTATAATACTAATGTTTAATCGACTACGTGAAATTGAATTTAATTTAATTTGTAATACAAAACCGCAGGCAATGCACTACAAATAAATATTTGTATTTAATGTCGTTTTCAAAAATATTTATCAAAGACCAAAAGATAGCTATATATATATATAGAGCTCTCTTTAATTATTTATTTTGTAATTTCATTGTTAACTTAAAATCAAACTGCTAATTTAATAAAAAATATATTTCGTTTTATTGCAGCATATGGTGTGGTTTAAAAATAAAAGTTCAGTCTCATATATTACCTCATAGTTGATAGTAATACAGATTACTTCACAACTTTTAACACAATTTAAATTCAAAATACAGTACTTTTTGGAATTTTCTATATTTAATTATTTAAAAAAATTTTAATGTCAATTAACAAATTTAAATCCTTCACAAACTCGTAAAGATGCGACGATATACGCACCTTAAGTGTTTGAAACGGCTAAGTGCTAATTTTAACATTGCAGTTTGCAATACCTACATAATACTGTTTTTATTTATCCTACCACATTTTAATATTATTTGGGCTACTCAAAAATATTTATGTTTGCTTCTATTGATGTGTCGACTAATTAACTGCAAGTAGAATCTAGAATTAAAATTTGAATATTTGATGCTTTCAATTTAAATCCAGAATTAAATAATTATTACAAACATAGCAACTGATAGCTGCATGTGTAATAATGGAAAACGAAAATAATTTTCTACAGATGCAATCTCATTGACACAATTTTTTGTAAATTCAAAGATGCAAAAATAAGTGTATCAATAATTAAGCATATGATTATATCGTCTTACCCTTTGTGATTTGTTTTCAGAAAATTAGACCAACTGTAGTTTTTAAATTACAATGTGACTTCCTACGTTACAATTCATGATGGAACTAATTAAATAATTTTTAAAATACACTGCTCTGCTGTGGACTTCTAGACCGTAAAAACTGTTAGACGAAGATTTAAAAACTGTACTAATGTCATTTATGAGCGCTACACGTATTTTTATAAACTTAATTTTTTCCCAATCAGCATTTTGCGTTCTGATCATGTTAATAATTTGGCCAGTTTCAACAACAGTTTTTAGTATTTTTATAAGGTATTAGGGACAGTAATGTACATTACGTTCACTACATCTACTTATACCTAACTACTGAATTTAGGTTGAAATCTTAAAGACATTTAATATGAGCCACAAATAATGTTTAAAAAGTTTCTGTACATCATAATTTGATTTAAAACTACTAGCACAAAATGAAAATGTAATTAGCAATACTGTAAGAACAGATTTTTTAAAAGAGATTTTTATGGTCTTACATTATGTGACATTAAATTCCTTTATCACTTAGTCACTTCTTCTAACAGTAGTTTAAAAAATAATTCAAATAACATCAGGGCCTATTACGGCAAAATGTGAGAAATTTGTATGAACAAAATCAGTAAGTTTAAATCATAGGAAAGTTTTTAAAGAAATTACATGAATTTAAAGTAATTTGAGTTATTTAGAAATATTCAATTATGCACTTTACAAAGCCAATGTAAACGATGAAGCTGTCGTGCATGATCCGCAGTGCATTTGTGCACCATGCAAGTGAGTAAATTTTTAGAAAAATATAATATTTCGAGCAAATAGAATGTGTTTTTACAATGTTTTCAAAAAACAGTTTTCTTTGGCCACATTTTCGTGAAAAACATTTGCCACATCTTATTTCCAGTATTGCACCACTTTAAGTATTTAAGAAACAACTATGTTTATTGGGTTTTTGTCCTTGTAATTTTACAGACTACATTTATCAGGTTAGTGAAAACATTGGATCAATAAGTCAATCCATTCAATACAATTCTTAGATAATAATTAATTGAAGGATGGAAAATGATCTGATTTATTTTTGTTATTTTAGTCGATCACGCAACATTTAATGATATGGCATTCGTAAATAGGAAACAGACACATCAAATTCTTAGTAATTTGTCTGAATGAGATTTAACATAAGTAGATTAAGTTTACTTAAATCCTTAATCGAACTCTGCGTGCATACTAATTAACAAGAAATCTGGAAGTTAAAACTAATCTGTCATTTCCCCCTAATAAATATGTACTTAACTATTACATTATGTCCTATGTCATTCAAGTCTTTGAGACTGTGCAAAAAAAAATAAAAGCTGCCTTGCGTCTTGTGATTTATCGTAAGTCGCAATTATTAGGAAAAGTGACATCATTTTAATTTTATTCCTAAAATGATTTAATCAGTCCCATAAATTTTGCTTAAATAGATCATCCTCCGTTTTCGTGATAACTTGAGTCACATACTATGCTATTTGGGTACATTGTATGGATATTTCTTGCTAATTGATATGCACAATCATTTTAGTTAGCCTAATATATTGACAATAGTAACGTCCATCCGTACTAACGCGGATTACTAGAAATTACTCATGTTAATATGTTACTAACCAGAGTCACATGGATATAGCGTGATTGAACAGTACCCTTTGAATAAATAATCGTATTTTTAAATCTCAAATATTTGTCATCACATTAGGCTGAAATAAAATATTATGTAATCCCATAATTTAACCTGTGTTCTTAATGACACCTTCTATAATATACAACCTAGTACACACAGTTTCACAATATAATTATATGTAAGAATATGAACAATGTATGATAATTTAATTATTTAAAGGTTGTTACTGTGTTGGTCATTAATTAACTCATAATAAAAAATACACAAAATTTATACGATGAAAACGTAATTGTGAACTAAAATATTCCTACAGAAATATTTCTTACAGTTATGAATATATTAAATCTAAATTCTACATCAAATTCAAAACTGTAGTTACAAAATTGAAGCAAAAAAAAGAAAGAAAAAACAGTAAAATTATTTGTCAGAAGTGGGACTCAAACCCACGCCCAGAAGACTGGACTGCGATCTGAACGCAGCGCCTTAGACCACTCGGCTATCCTTACTTGTTAAAGGAACAGAG
This sequence comes from Dicyrtomina minuta, assembly GCA_949802685.1. Classification (NCBI taxonomy): domain Eukaryota; kingdom Metazoa; phylum Arthropoda; class Collembola; order Symphypleona; family Dicyrtomidae; genus Dicyrtomina; species Dicyrtomina minuta. The sequence continues at coordinate 98,613 of CATKUY010000107.1, read as the reverse complement.
TCGTAAATTAGTCGTCGAACTCAGAATAATTAATTACTACAAAGGACTTGACTGGAGGATTAATGAATAATTATGGCAATTCTGTCGTGACTTTTATTTGGACAATAAACTATAACTATGGACCCTGTAGCAGTTGTAAAGGCCATATTTCCTCCAAGATGTACTGCTAATATGTCAAGTGTAGTTAGCTGGAGGATAAAACCAGTCCGTAATGTACTACTATTTCCTGAGTGGAAGCTCAAGTAGTGCCAGACAGAGGTTTTACTTTCCGAGTAGCTTCTTCCATGACTGCTTAAAAAATTCGGCGCTGGAATAACCATCTATTGTGGCCACAAGGAAAAATTTTTAAACTCAGGGCAATTCTCTGTAAAAATTAGTCACAAAAAACTAAAATTGTAATCGTGCTTTTAAATTATTATTAGCGCATCAAAAATCAGTAATTTTTTAAGCGTACTGCATTGTGTCCATTTAAGATTTTGACATAACGCTGGATTTTTAGGTGGCAATTCAATGACAACTTTGTCAACGAATAATTTTATAGATTTGCAGATTGCGTCAGCGAGAGTCCTATGTATAGTTGCTGTCCCTGATTGAGCTAAACAACCACAAATGAAACAGAGTAAAGCGCTTGCAATGCATGCAAAACCAAAGGCTTAAAATGAAAATAATAAAAACTGACGCATGATGTTTGGAAACAGTTTTAAATTGTGTATCCTGTCACTTAACATATTTTATAATGCACAACTTCATTTCTGGATAAATAAGCAACAATTAATTTAATCCGAGAAACAAATAAATACAAATTAGTAAATAGTTAGAGAAATTGTGATTTATAGCAAGAATGTTTACAAATGAAAATTTTTATAGGGACAGTTATACCTATTACTTACTTAGTGAGGACAATAAGTTGGTGTTTAAATTACGATTAGTTGTAATAAATACTAATTAAACTCAAATATTTTTATAGCGCCAATGGATTGAGAGTTGATTTTTATGTTGGCAAAAAGGCAATTGGCGGTGCCAAAAAGGCTATTCGCGGTACACGATATTTTATTGACTGTTGAATAGAAAAAAGGCTATTGGCGGTAGAGGCAAATTTAATATTGTAATAAAATTTATAAAATTTGTGTTTTTTTGGGACTATTGGCAATAGTAAAATTAGTGTACCCATTTCATAGGTTTTGCCTAAATTTTCTATTTGCATGTTTTTGAAGTGTACACAAAAATGTGTTTGCATGCTTGTGAAAAGTGCGAAATGTTCTATTCACATAAATGTTTTTTGAAAATTTAGGCAGCGGTGATTGTCTGTGCTGGCCATAGTATACCGCCATGTTAAATCTACGTACACTATTTCGATGTTAAAATAATCTAAGCATATAATATCATGTTGTAATTACCCTGAATTATTGTCAGTTCTTTCGTCTGTACGTGTAATTAATTATCGTTGCCCAATAAATAAAAAAAAATAATTGAAAATAATTACTTGAAATTTTTGACAACTGACTTAAATATAGTAATAAGTGAAATATATTCCTCATAATTGTGTACTTACAAATATTAAATTAGATTTTTTTTGTATTGCATTGGCTAACCGGCACATGTGAGACACATGTAACAATACTAAATGTTTACTGGAATTTTACGCCTAATGGTAAAGTGATGACTATAGGGAGTGGGGCCGTCGTAAATGCATGCTACTTTAAGTAACATCGTTTATGGACAATTCAATATTTTAAATGTTTTATTCAGATCGTATGTAATTATTAACTACAGTGAGCCTGAGTCATCAGTGGAAGCCTGAGCCTGTGTCTGCATCTAAAGAAAATTCGGATTGAGTTGAAGCACCGAGTGGAATGCAAAATAAAAGGCAAAAGTTTCCTCAACAGAAAAACATCATTTAAAAGCTTGAAGCAACAGGGATCGTCTAAAAATGATGTTACTAACAGGGTGGATTCGGGGTCTGAGAAATTCTTGATTTTAACCTATGTTGAATGAGTGGACTAGGCATGTGGCCTTTGCGAGGATGGGTGGGTTCATCGGACAGTGCATGTTGTCCAGGACGTCATTAATGTGCCATCCCTTTAGCAGTGGAATTTTACTGGATGCACCCAGACCCAGACCCAGTGCGTACATTGTAAAGTTTAATTATAGCTAGTACCTATATAAAAGAAAGTTACTCACTGGCTCATGTTAAGCGCAAAAATTCGATTTCACCTCACTTTCCTCTTCAACTTTTCCTCAAATTAAAGATACACACATAAAGTTGAGTCACTATTTCACTGTTGTTGATTGTACGAATTTACAAACCCAGTTTCAATTCTTACTTTTGTTGTTTGTCGTAAATATAAGATTACAACTCGAACTAATTAATAACATTTTTACACTGCAGTTCCTCCACTACAAAACTGTTAAAACTTTAAAACTTAAACCTTTTAATACTTTTCAAATTGCTAAAATCAGAACTGCACTTTTGTCTGGCTACTGGCTACTTGCTAAATAATATTAAATTCCTATTAATTTACATCTTTAATGCTCAAGAATTAAATTGAAGAATTCTTTCCAACAAACTACTAACACATACGTAAGTACTTTAAATATTTTTAATATGAACGCTACATTCCACGTTCTATCTTATGTCCGATTTAAGGTTAAATGCTAACAAATTGAATCTCGTCTTTTATTTGTAAATGTTTTTATTAAAAGTGCCTATAATTAATTTGCAATTATATTGTTGCTGTTTTTACTGCTGATTTTTAACTTTAAACGATTGTTTAATTATTTCAAATTTGTTTCAGAATTATTTATAATTTTATTTTTATTGATAAAAGGGCCATGTGGCCAACTCTGGCCACTTGTGACTTGACACTTGTTGCTTGCAATAATTTTGATGGTTGAATCAAAACATATATATGAGGATCAAAAGGGCGCATATCTGATATCTAATTAAAACTCTAATAAAAATAAGCTGCAATATAATAATAATAATAATTTATTCATTGAGTCGATTTGGCCGCAGCCCATACAACATTGGTAATTTACATTTAGTTATGCAGGATATTTATCCTTGGTTAAGATATATTAGATATAAAGTATGTCAGTATAAGTGTGTGTAAGTTTTTTCTTGGGTTTTGGACCTGTAAGGAAGCATAGAATTACAATTTCATGGTACAAATTAACCTTGAATGAGATATAATTCACTAATTACAGTATGTTACTCAGTATTAGTCACAATATTAATCACAAGAATCACAGAATACAATAAAAGTAAATGTCAAAGATAGAAATCATTTGTCTATAAGATGGGTGGCAGAGGGGAGGGGGGGGGAGGAGGTTATTCTTCTTCAATACATTTATAGAAAAAATTCCTTGTCCTTAGGGCTTCATCCCAGAAATTGAAGAGTTGTTCAAATCCTTTTGCATCTGGGTAGCAGCCAAAGATTTCCAGTATGAGGTTTTCCCTGGTCGGTTTTACTTCACTTAGCGATCTTAGAAATTTTCTTCTAGGTGGTCTGTAGTAAGTACATTGAAGCATTATGTGGAAAATATCTTCTACTTCTCTACCGCACAGCTCACAGTCAGATGTTTTAGCTTGCTTCCATATCTTCTTTATTCCGTTGAGGTTGGTGGTTTTTCCTCTCAAAACGATTCTGGGTAGGCCATGTTTCAGGTTAAGTAAGAATTTCACAGTGTTCCAGGCCAGGCCCATTTTAAAATATTCAGATCGTAAGGCATGTGTTTTGAGGTGGACGTAGTGTCTCAATGAGCTGCAGCTCTGCATTTGTTGGACGTCCATGTTGACGCAGTTAAGTCGGTATTTTTCAAGAATCTCTGTTTCGTGCTTTGCTATGTACTCTCTACTTAGTTTCTCAAATGTTTCTCCAAGGGATGCATCAGTAAAAATCTTTTTAACTTGCAGCATCCAGTTATATCGGAAATCTTTGGCTTTGATGTTCATGACCTCTCCATAACAGCTACTTGCTATACTGTTTTCTTTGGCATTGGTGGTCTTCTTAAGGAATTTGAGTAGTGCTTTAAAGAGTTGCAGCTTTATGTTCTGCGCGCCTGTCTCCAGTCGAAGGTAGTATCCTGGTGTAGAGTTGGAAGTGCCTGTGAGTCGTCTAAGAAACATGGTCTGGAAGGTTACTAGTTCTTCACAATATCGTAGTCCCCATACCGGTATAAGCTGCAATATAGTTCGATTTATACAAGCTGAAAATGTCAAAAGCGAGTATTAAAAAAGTGGAAAATGTTAAATTCGCTTGATTTAAAAAAGTGCTATTTATTTATTTGAACGTTTTTAAAAAGTGCTAAATACTTTATTAACACGTTTTTAAAAAATTTTCAAATATTTTATTTACACGTTTTTGAAAACGAAATTTGTCATATTGTTTTTAATGGGTTGTGTACTTTGCATTGAACTTTGAACCAACAATAATTAGTTGTGTTAAATTTCTGCACTGACGATGTATGATATCAATAACACGTGTTGTTGTGTGTGCTGGAGATTTTAAATTAATTATTTAAATCATCTGTTAAGGTTATTATAATCCAGGTTGATTCCTTGCTGTTACCAGTTAAGTTGGATGTTGGATTGCTAAAATTTTGAAGTAATGTAATATTTACAGTTTGCATTATTTTTTGCTCGAAAATGTTACACTAAATATTTTGCGTTCCATGTTTGATTATACTGGTAGGTAGGTAGGTATGTTGTGGCTGGGTGTATACCTATTCAATGTGTGCGTTTGACTTTGCGTAATTTGAAAATAAATTCCTATTCAGTACTGTTTACTAATTTCTAGTCCCTGTGTTGATTTTAGGTAATGGAGAAGGAAGCAGAGTACAACTACTACAACCCGAACGAGTATGATGAGGCGCCCCCACCCCCATACAGTCAAGTTGCTAACAACAATGCTTATGCTAACATATCTGCAGTAACGGCACCTGCAATTCCCAAGAAAAAAATCATCGGCTGTTTAGGTGCCCGAACGTGGACCTAAATTATTGCATCTGTTCAAATCGTGAGTTTTACTGTTGCCTCTATAACTGAAAATCTAAGCACACATTAAAAACTGACACCTCACTTTTAATTATATAATACTCTTTTTTTAATAATAAATATGTACCTGATCACATATTTTTTGTAATTTCATAGAAATGATCACCAAACTCATTTTAAGCTGTTTATTACCATACCTATTCTTTGACGCTAGTTTTCATTCTAATGATTTGTTTTTTCACTAATTTAGTTCATGTCGCTGTCTAGTCTTTTGAAATGGTCAACTCTCTCGGCCTCCTTCGACATGGATGTGAGCATGAAGGCGACTGACTACGAGCCTTGTGAGTTCAAATACATTTCAGATGGTAATATTCATCATTAAATTTTAGCAGGGGACAAAAAATATTAACTTATTGCATCAACGCTACACCAGTACTTTTATTTTAGGATCGATTGGGTGTATTGCTAATAAAAACGAACCCAATCCAGTTTTAGCAAAAATAAAACTCAACTTGTCTACAGAAAAATCTACAAAATAATTTAAAATGTATGATTTTAAAAGAATGTAAAGAAAACATGTAGCGTTTTTCGAAACTGTCAAAATAGAAAATTCAACGCACTCCAAAAAACGTGGAAAATAAAAAAAAATATTTTCTTCTCACAAAATATGTAAAACGCAATATTTTGCATATTTCGATAAATAACTCGTCAAAAAACAGTAATTTTCACATTTAAAAATTCCTTACGAATTAGGCACTTCGTGCATTTTTTAAAAAATCAAATATAATATTTAAAACACTTCACAAAAGTGCAAATATGACTTTAATGCAATTTGCATTAACATTTTACCTATTAAGCTTGTTAAACATTATTAGTGCATGTTTTGACTCACGCATGAATTAAATATTTACCTTTGTGATTCTTCACTCGATTTTTACGATTCCGTCTAAGGCAGTACATACCTTTCAACTGTGCATTTGTTAAACAGAAAGTATAAGTGTAAAGTGTTAATAGTAAATAAATTGTTAAATTTGAATACTGTGCATTACTTTATTAGAAACCCTAATAAATTCCTATACAAAATCAAATTTAAATCATGGCAGATACTGATTACGTTTCTTCCAAAGAATATCAAATGTGCCACTGCTTTCCATCTCTTCTTCTTGGACTCGGGCTTCTTGCTGGCTCTTACATAGTAATAAACTTCCCAAAATTCCTAATATTCACAGGAGCGTCCATAAATGATGTCACAGAGAGGGCCAATGAGTCATTTGTGTAGACATTGATGAAATCGACATCCCATGTTAAATGAAGCTATTTACTCAATAATTGAGCTGCTGACCAGGGGTGATTATTTTTGTTTAGAAATAAGATTTTTTTGATGAAATCATTTATGGACAACCCCTTAAATATTTACATGTGTTTTAATATTATTAGGCTTACAAAACCGAATGCTGGTAATAAATGCTCTAGAATAATACTGTTGTGTGGTTTGGGCATCAAAACTAATGAACTAACTTTTTCTTTTATATAGAAAAAGCCAGTGCTGATATTAGCATAGTTAATTGAAAGTGCAATCGTGCTCACAGTGTCAATCATGCTACTGCTTCTAATTCTAGTAGAAGCACTAACCAAGGAAGCACTCTACCTCCTCGGCCTCATGGCTTTCGTCCTCCTCGGCTGCGCCTTCCAATATTTTTGCTATAGCATCGTCCGCATCCATCGGCAAGAGATGATTTTCGAACTTGAGCTAAACACTTTCCAAGACTAAAATATTTATGACCGGTTTCACACCGTTCAAGTGCTTGTTCCAGGAAAAAAATAGTTCCTTGTCTTACATTTAAACAGGTTGCGTCTGTCTATTGAAAAATACTGGAGACATTACGAATTTCAAATGAACTGTAAAATAAATGTGAAACTCATTTTGTATCTTTTTTGGAGTATTTGGAGTGGTAACTAGTTTAGTTAGTGTTTTTATTTAAAATTTAATTTTACGAAAATACGCTCTATGTTTTGTCTTGTATTAGTAGCAGGGTTGATACATGGGAAATTATCAGCAGTGGAAATAGGCAAGGGTACTTACATATTACGTAAATAATGTATTTTTATCATTCCAACAATTCCTATTTGATATACACCGATTTTTAAACTTGTACTTATTGTTGCATGATTCATTAATTAATTTAGGTTGTTTACATAAATTTACGTTTATAATTAAATTTAGTAAGTGAAGTATCAGAATCACCTTTTTTACTCTTTTACGCTAAATTACCTGTAAAAATTTTAAAGTATCGTGATCGTAAAACCTTTTTCTGGAAAACTTAGTAATGGAATATTTTTCATTTTTTAAGCATGTTAACAAAATATTTTCCACTTTAAAAAAGCATGTGAAATCATAATATGCTGCAGTTTTCTTAAACATGTAAATACATTATTTTTCACAATTCAAAAACATTCAAATAGAATATTTTAAACTTTTAGAAAACATGCAAGAAGAATATGTTAGACTTTCTAAAAACATGTAAAATCATATCAGAATTAAACCCCTGATACCGTATACTGTGTCATGTGGGCAACTTTCTGTAATAAAAGCAGTTGACGAATAAAGTCTATTATTTTATTAATTAAATTTTTAAAACATGCAAATAATGATTTTGTCTTTTTTGAAAATTACTTATTAGTAGTGGTAGTGGCAGTAACATGGCCTTTTAATATCTACACTTTTAACTAATATATAATTTGATATGTACTTTTTATTCATAGCTGTGAGTGCCGAATAGACACATGCAACAACCGAGTTGTTTAGAATGGAATTAGGTGACAGTTGCAAATATTTAACACAACTGGTGAAGGCTACGCAGTTCGGACCCTCTAAAACATTCCTACAGGATCTTTTGTGGGGACGTACACAGGGGAAGTCATGTCCAGTGATCACAGCTTTGAAGTAGGTGCATATTTAATGAACTGATTTATTAAAATAATTTAACAATAAATTGACCTTTTTATTTTGTTTTGAATATTTTAATAAGGTTGCAAGTCAGCTGGGTGATAAATACTTGGCGGCTGCTGATTATTTGGAGTATGCTGAGCAGTGTAAAGAAGGCTACGAAGAAAATTTCTTGGAGCCAACTTCACCAAATGGAGCAAACAGAGCTTCTGAGATTCCAGAGGAACTTCTTAAGGAGTTGGCGAAGGACATGAAAGGGATCTCAAAAACTCGAAGCGAAGCGAATTGGCAACGTCTGTCAATATTTCAATGTAGGCCAATTAGGTGTTGTTAATGCATTTCAAATTTCACAAACTGTATATCGTCTGTGAAAATCCAAAATGACCCATATCTATTTGTAGTTAAACACAATGTCCACTATCTACAAAAATATGTCTTAAAAGCATTTAACTAGAATATTAAGCACTTTTGCATATTAGCTAAATTGAGCATTTTTCAATTTAAAAAAATATGCGAATAGATTACTTTGCAAGTTTTAAAATCATGTTAATAGAGCATTTTGCAATTTTTTAAGAACGTTGAATTAGAACATTTTACACTTTTCAAACAAATGTAAATGGAAAATTTTGCACTATTTTAAAACATCCTAATTTAGTCTTGTAAATGTGTATCATCTGTTTTTTTTTCAAAGCAGCATTCTTGCTACCCAAATTTGTTTAATCAGTCGGTCTTTGTGGATACCTATGATATTTGTTTGTCCTAGATATCATATTTTGCTTGCAAAACTAGAAAAAGTAGGTTTTTTAAGAAAAGAAGAACTCGTGCCTCTTTTTCTGAGTTATTCGAAATATAAAACTTATCATTCTTATTTTACCATGGTTTTTAGGTACAACGTAATTGACGTAGGATTACAAATATAATATTGGAAGCACGGACAAGACAATTTCCATCAACTGTGGTGGTGCATCCTGCCGAACAAGGCTCCTGTGAATACTAGTTTGATATTGTATTAAATTATTGTACTTACTAGGCAAGAGAGCGGATATGAACTTTATTATTGTCCTTGGAGTATAGCTCACCATACTGTGTGTGCTACATAATATTTATTTATGAATTATTATTTTAGAATTATTTTCCTAATAAAAAATTACATTATTTATATAGTTTAGCTATCTATAGTTTACAGCAGTAGTTTTTTAGTTGTTATAAAAAAAAACCTCCGCCAGGCGGCGGAAAGCCGGTAAGTTGGTGAAATTAGCTCCCGTTAAATTGGTAATTATAAATAGGAAAAAGTGAGTGACACTAACCCAGTTTGGTAGGCACTGATAGCCAAAATCAAGAGCTACAAGGGAGAGTAGGGGAAGTTACAAATCTATAATTAGTTCAGATTTAATCCCAAATTAAAAATACGAATCCTGAGTTGGCGAGTGAGTGAGTAGTGCACGTGCTTCAAATACAAAATTTGTACATATGTACATACTAACAGCCGCCGCTCCGCATCAACAATTCAATTTAATTCAATCCCTGTTGGCAGCTTCAAGCTGTGTGTAAAATAAAATTCAGACTTCATTTCAATTTCAAACTCAACATACAAATAACTTTCACATTCAAAACCCACAAAATAGTACTCCAGTTCACTACCTACCTAGTAATTACTAGTAGTAACGACTAGTAATGTCTGCTACCGCAAATATTTCACAAGATTCTGCTCCATGCCCTCACTGTAACAAAATTTACAAAGTCAAGGGAATTAAACGCCACATTTCAAGCGCTCACCCAGACGTCCACCGACATGCAATAATAGATAATTTAAGTCAGTCTTTTTCAAATGTGTTTGTTGACGAGGATCGAGACCTGGAACTGGTTGCCTTAAATGGTGAATTTGAAAATTTAATCAAAAAATTAGACAACTTATTGTCCCCTGATCTTCAAAATAACGATCAACTTGAATTGCTTTGCGCAGAGTACTCGTCTATTTTACATAAGTGCGAGGACAAACTACCTGGCCCAAAAAATCCGGCTAAAAAATTCTACGAATTGAGGAAAAAAAATGCTGTCTTTAAAACAGCAGACGCACGATACGGGTCAACTAAAAATCCTCAACGTGAGTCAAACCGGAAACGGAAATCCCGTAATGAGTCCTACAAAGAAAAAATGGTGCAGTACCTATTCTATAATCAGCGGAAAAAGGCAGTAAGAATGATCATGGACTCACATGACAAAACGTGTAATATTTCTTTAGAGGAACTACACAAAGAATTCTCCAGCCGTTGGAGTACTCCCAATAATGCAGTTGGGCCTGTTTACAATGCAGTAAGTGAATTACGGCAAAATGAGATCGATGCTAACTTTGAGCCAATAATTTCGCCAGAGCAAGTAAAAATTCAAATCAAAAAGATGAACGTCCACTCATCCGCCGGTCCTGATGGCATCTTAGTCCGCTGGGTGAAATGTACCCTTAAACAATCAAAGAGGATTATTGCAAGCATATTAACATATATGCTTAAATTCAATTACGTTCCAAAATTTATGCGGGAAGCAAAAACAATCCTAATCTATAAATCTGGTGATGCAAATTCTTCAGCAAATTGGCGACCCATTACTATATGTTCCGTTCTAAGGAGGATTGCGGAAAAGGTATTAGATATTACATTACGCGAATACATAGTGCTGCATGAAAATCAACGAGGATTTATTCACCAAGCAGGAACCCTAATTAACACGACCCTCATTGATGAGTGCTTAAAGAAAGCAAAATTGGAAAAATCAGACTGTACAGTAATTTTTGGAGATATTACGCAAGCATTCGATAACGTGGGACACGCACATACATTCCAGCAGATTAACTCCAAACCCGCTCCATCACTACTTAAAGCGTTATGTTGTAGTCTGGCCACAAATAATCATACACGAATCAATACCAAAAATGGACAAACAGGTATAATACACTTTAAGAGGGGAGTAATGCAAGGAGGTCCCATGTCACCCTTCCTCTTTAATGTTTCTATTGACCATATAATACAAGAACTGAGTGAGAAAGAAGTGACCGAAAAATTCGGATTTTCCCTCCACCGACTCCACGACAACATTTCGAATGCAGAGTTCGCGGACGACACTGGAATTATTGGAAATTCTCGAAATTCTTCCATCGAACTGTACCAGCAATGTGCCGCCTCGCTAGATCTTATAGGACTCAAGATGAATCCCGTAAAATGTTTTGGAATTAGCGTCGTAAAAGGAGAGCTGTGCGAAGAGCCTCTTTCTATTTCCGGTGACACAACAATCAAGTGCATAGGATCAAATGAAACCATAAAGTATTTAGGCGTTACGTTCAATGATTGTGTTTTGTTCGACGAGGTGAAATGTGCAACCAAGTTTGGAGCCAGAATCGAAAAATTAGTGTCAACACCCATGTTAAGGCCAGATCAAAAACTGAAAGTTTTAAAGGACTATATATGGCCAACTTTAGTATTCCCCTTTCAGCACGCTCCATTGACAAAATTGTCTAACAAGTTTTTAGAATCCATCGATCTAATCATCAGAAGCGCGGCAAAGGAAATTATAGGAATACCCACAAGCACTCCGACAAATATGTTGTATTCTAGTCCTAAAGTAAAGGGTATCGGGTTGATAAGAGCCAAATGGGAAGCGGGAATACAAAACTTCAACTCATTGGAAATCCTAAAAAATGCGAACAACGATTTACTCCACAAAATTAAAAAATTTGACGTTGAGCAATCAAAATGCCTCGACTTTATCAACATACCAAGCGAATTGAGAAGTACTTTTGAAGGAGCCAAAATTAAAAAGTCTAAACTAATCCGAGACCATCTTAGACAGACCGAATATGAAAATTGGTGCAAACTTCCACAAAAAGGTCAAGGCGTTGTCCAATTTTCCGAATGTCCAGCAGCCAACAAGTGGATTCATTCAAAATGTGGTCTATCTACGTCCGAATGGACTACCGCCATAAAAATGGTAGGAAATGTTTTGCCAGTCAATGCAATCCCTCGACCAGACCAAGGATCTTTCCGTTGCCGCCATGGGTGCAACGAGACCGAAACGATAGGGCATATTCTTGGGAAATGTTTTAGGGGAGAATTGATTCGCAACAATCGTCACCATGCAGTAAGACGTCTGATTGCCGATGCAATGAGTAAAGTTGGGTGGAAGGTACTTCAAGAAACAGAATGTACCAGTGAGGTATCAAGACGCGTGGACATTATTGCTTACAACCAAAGCTCCAAAAAAAGGGTATATCCTGGACCCCACAATAAGAATGGAACAAAGCGACACTCAACAAGCAGAGGCTGTTGACAGAGAGAAAAAAGAAATTTATGAACCATGTATTCCATACTTTCAACAGAAGCTCGGGTTACAAGATATCGAAGTGATAGGTCTTTATGTGGGATCCCGTGGTACGATCACAAAATTTTTCGTGAATTTCATGAAATCACAAGCACTACCGTCGTCTCTGATTGAAGATATTGTTACGACTGTCCTAAAGAAATCGGTACAAATATGCCAGCATCATTTGTTTTCCACAGTACCTAATCCGTAGATATAGAAATCAAATTACACAACCTTACTCTGTAATAATTAGCATAAACTAGAGCCAAAACATTTTTGATACCGTATACTGAGTCCATGGGGCTATCCTTATTGAAGGACAGTGTCAACTTTTATTTGTATGAATAAAATTGTCTTTATATATATATATTGTACGCAGATATACAGAATTTTTAAGAATTGAATGTGTGGTTTGTACAGATGTATCGTAAGTTGTGTTTTGTTATGCAATGAGCTTTTTAATAAATGACATGAATTGTAATGCGATTTTGACATAAATGTATCATTTTTTATTTCTAGAATTTGAATTTTAAATATTACATTATGTATTACAAATAGATTAAAAGCACCCTTACACATCATAATTTTGAGTCACTACTCTAAATCCGATCTAAATGACTATACATATGCAGTTAGTTGTATTGGTTTTTATTAATTACTTCCCAGTAATCTAAGTTATTCCCTACGAAGGCGGCTATACTTACCACGGGACAGCTAAACGCAAAAATAAATTTGTTTAATTATGCACTTCTTATAATTACATTATTGTTTCATGTAACGTGTAACTTGGGATAACGTAGAAATGTACATAAATTATTAATTGGGTTTTGCTATTACATTATCTTACTAACTGAATGCGTGTGGTCGTTGGTTATTCATTTCCATACATGTAGATGTCACATTTTCACCAACTGTACGGTATAACCGCACTTGTTTATAATTCTTTTCTTGCTTTAATTCTGCTGACGCATATCCTACTCTTTGCTAAATTAAACAAACCTACGTCTGTACTATAGCTATACGAACGTATCACTGATAATTTATCACATAGTTGCAGGAAAGAAGTCCTATTTACTCAGTCCATGACTAGTGAATTTTTTTTTTAGCATAAATAATTATGCATATGACAATTAAATGAAGCACATATCGTCAGTAAAGAACCAAAATAACCTATATCCGTTTGAAGCTAAACACAATATCAACTATCTACAAAAATATGTAAACAAATGGCTTGAAAGCATAAAAATAGAATACTGAGCACTTTTCAAAACCATGTAAATAAAATATTTTGCAATTTTAAAAAACATGTAAATAGAACATTTTACAATTTTGTTAAACATGCAAATCGAACATTTTACACTTTTCAAAAAAATGTAAATGGAATATTGTGTACTTTTCTGAAAACATGTAAAAATAATATTTTGCAGTTTTCAATAACATGGAAATAGACGATTTTGCACTTCTCAAAAACATGTAAATAGAAAATTTTACACTTTTCAAAAACATCCAAATAGAACAATCTACGAATGTTTCTCATATTGTTAAGGTGACATATCGTGGGTGAAGAGTTATTCTGTCGTTAGTCCAGTGCACGGCTAAAATCATTCTGTCGCAAGTCCATACGATTCTTAAAGTCATTCTGTCGCAAGTCCATTCAATTGGTAGCTACTGTCAAGGGTCGCTTCAGTGTTGTCCTATGCATTAGCGGGGGGGGGCGGTATATTACTGACTGTGATGTACTCATGATGTACACTTAGGGGTCGTCCACAAAAGGCGTAATGTTACTGACTGATGCTGACTGTGATGTACTCATGATGTACACTTAGGGGTCATCCACAAAAGACGTAATGGCATTGACTGTGATGTACTCATGACGTACACTTAAGGGTCGTCCACAAAACACGTAATGTTACTGACTGTAGTGTATGTACTCATGACGTACACTTAGGGGTCGTCCACAAAAGACGTAATAAAAATTTAATTTCCAGAAAATTTTGCACTTTTGAGAGACATGTAAATACAACATTTTGCACTTTTGAGAAACATCTAGATAATGCATTTTACACTTTTGAGAAATATGTAGATAGAACATTAAACACTTTTAAGAAACATCAAGATAGAACATTTTACACTTTCGAGAAACGTGTAGGTAGAACATTTTACACTTTTGAAAAACATGTAAATAGAACATTTTGCAGTTTTTGGGAATGGAATTTTTACAACACGGAAGCGACCTCGACAGTAGCTGCTACCAATTGGATGGACTTGCGACAGAATGACTTTAAGAATCGTATGGACTTGCGACAGAAGGATTTTAGCCGTGCACTGGACTTACGACAGAATGACTCTTCACCCACGATATCTCATTTTGATTGTAGCCTAAATTGGATATGGGTCATTTTGGTTCTTTACTGACGATATGTCGATACTATGTTTTGATCGTTGCTCAATAATTAACGCGTGGCAAGGCCAGGACACGGACAGTTCATCACTGTAGTTAACTCCGCAAAAATATGAAATGAATGAAGATTAGGTGACTGGCAAAAAAAATCATGATTCTTGGAATCCGCACGCCACATAAAATTAATAAAATGTCTCATCGGCTTCTTATCACAGTTTTAAGCAGAATCTGGTTCTGTAACATTTTGTATAGTTATTATGTACTGCCATCCTACAAATATTTGTATTTTGTTTTTACTAAATATCATGAGAGAGAAGTATCAAAACATTTAATGTCAAACCAAAATTTACATAACAAAAAGCTCTGTTAAAATGCAATAAATAGAAAAATAAGGAAAATATTTGATTTGCATGAATTTTAAAAGTGTCAAATGTCCTGTTTACATACGTTTTAAAAGTGCAAAATATCCTATTTACATGCATTTTAATAGTATAAAATGTTCTATGTACATGCAATTTAAAAGTGCAAAATGTTTTATTTACCTAAATTTTAAAAATTACAAAATTGTCCATTTACATTTATTCTAAAAGTGCAAAATGTTCCATTCACATGTAATTATTCTAAAAGTGCAAAATGTTCCATTTACAAGTATTTTAAAAGTGCAAAATGTTCCATCTACATGCATTGTAAAAGTACAAAATATCTTATTTACATGAATTTTAAAAGTACAAAATGTCAAATTTACTTGAATTTTAAAAGTACAAAATGTCCTATTTACATGCATTTTAAAAGTGCAAAATGTCCTATTTACATGCATTTGAAAAAATCAAAATGTCCTATTTACATGAATTTTAAACGCGCAAAATATTCTATTAACATGCATTTTAAAAGTGCAAAATATTTTATTTGCATGTTTTCAAACTGAGCAAAAAGTCTTTGTTATGTGATAATTAAATGTCAAAAGTGAAACGGCTTCTTATTACCTGCTTTTTAAAACTACAAAATATTGAACTTAAATTCTTAAAAATTTTATACACTATTATAAATATGTTCTGCTTTTGAAAAATTCAAAACTTGTTTTATCAATGTTGTAAACAAAAACAAAATAAATTGCACTTAAGTGTTACTAAATATGCTGTGCATTATTTTGCATTAATTTTTTTGAGTGCATAAAAATACATATAAATTATTTTCAAATTTACAAAAAACTATTCTTATTGAAATAGCGTTTAGTTTTAATAATTATGTACTTACACAAATATCTCTGTAGATACTACAATTTGGCTTTAGCTAAAAATAGATAGGTTTTTTCTTGCGACTTCAATGACGACGACGTCCTAATCTTGTATTACTGCCTATAGATTTTATACTAATGTCACAGCTGCCATATCACGTAAGTATTCCTAGTCCATGTTATTTGTATGATAGATTTAACTTTTAATCCAATTTCATTACATTTACCATGCTGTGCTTTTATGTTTCTATACTTAACGTTTTTTCTTAATTCCGCCGAGCATAATTCCTTGAAATAATTAAGATTTGGATTAAATTCTTAATAAATCTGGGTAATCTAATTTCCTGCTAATTAATTTTTAATTCCTAGTAATTCATTTTTTTATTGACATTTATTTTAGCCAGCTTCTAATACTGCTCTAGATAAATTCCATTCTGTCCAGTTTATCCATGTTGACGTATGTAGGTACATAACATATTCATGTGATTACGAATTTCGACTGCTTCCCTAACGGTCTAAAATACGTGTCACATTCGCCTTTAAAAACCTCCAGATGAGAAATCTACTTCATTACTTTATACTGAACGCTGTGGGAAGAAGAACCTAAATCCAATCTCAAATTTCATTTTCCTTATTTTTCTGTTTTTATTTTTACTTTAAATTTTATTTAAAGTTTTTACTGTCGCTGCTTTTTAATCCGAATCTCTGTATTTTGGCTTCGGCTGCATTTGTATCGCAGTAAACGAATTTAGTTCACGCTTTACTTGTACAGTGAAGAAACAAAAACAAGTTTAATACTTCGTGAAAATCCTCACAAGCTAAATCTGCAAATTAAAGGTAACCTACTTACATTTAAATTTTAGTCTTGAGTAAAATATCAAAATAATCTACATTAAAATATTAAAAACTTGAAGTAGGTTTTATTCTATAAACTTTATTATACAAAAATGCTTCACAAATCTGTAAAGTAATTTTTTTTTGGTTATAAAGTATATTTGCATGCCGTCTGCAAAGAACTAAAATCAGTTATGTCCATTTTTAGCTAAAAACAATATCTACTATTAACACAAGCATTAAAATAGGTCTTCAACGCATTTAAAAATATACCATTTTGCACTATCAAAATACATAGAATTAGAACATTTTACAATTACAAAAAATGCAAATAAAACCTTTTACACTTTTGAAAAACATACAAATAAAACGTTTTGCAATTTTAAAATATATAGAGTAAGAACAAATTCAACTTTTATGTAAATATGTACGTACAAAATTTTATACTTTTTAAATATATGGATTAAAATATTTTGCAACTTTTCAAAAACATAGAATTAGAATATTTTGCTCATGTTAAAAACTTGTAAATAGAACATTTTTGCACTTTTTTAAAACTCTGAATTAACATTTTTCGCATGTTCCTCTTTTTAGATGCTGAGCTTAAGCATCTATAGGAATGGCTATGTCCGTCCGTCTGTCTGTCTGTCTGTCCGTCTGTCTGTTCTTTATGCGCTACAGGTCACAGTTTTTAAGCGATATTCGTCAAATATTTTTTAAATGGCCACAAATGCGAATGAGAAGTGCCCTATTGTTTTTGAGAGCGATCAAACTAACCAGTTTTTCACAATTAACAGTTGACTGGACCAACTTTTTTAGCCATTTAAAAGCATTGGAGAAAAACGGGTGATTTGCCGCTTTGCATCAGCCAAATGCACCAGCTAAATGGACCAGATACGCACCAGTCGAAATTTCAATTTGCCCATTTGCACCAGCCAAATGCACCAGCTAAATGGTTTCGTTACATGCGCTAGTCAATGCACCAGCAATATGCACCAGTCATCGGCACCAGCTACAAGCAGAAGTTACCCGCACCCACAAAGTAACCCTAAGGGGGGAGGTGCACTTGGGGTCACCCACAAAGACGTCCCAACTATCCTAACTATTTTTGCTAAAACCATAAAAAAACTTTAAATACTTGCACCCCCCACCCATAAAGTATCCCCTAAGGGGAGGGGGTGTACTTGGGGTCACCCACAAATGACGTCCCTAAAATCTTATTTGTTTTTGCTAAAACCATTAAAAAACTTTAAATACTTGCACCCCCACCCTTAGAGTATCCCCTAAGGGGAGGGAGTGTACTTGGGGTCACTCACAAATGATGTCCCGAAAATCTTAATTTTCTTCCTAAAACCATTAAAAAACTTTAAATACTTGCACCTCCTACCCACAAAGTATCCCCTGAGGGGAGGGGGTGTACTTGGGGTCACCCACAAATGACGTCCCAAAAATCTTAATTTTCTTGCTAAAACAATTAAAAACTTTAAATACTTGCACCCCCCACCCACTATGTATCCCCTCAGGGGAGGAGTGTACTTGGGGTCACTCACAAATGACGTCCCCAAAATCTTAATTTTCTTGCTAAAACAATTAAAAACTTTAAATACTTGCACCCCCACCCTTAGAGTATCCCCTTAGGGTAGGAGTGTACTTTTGGTCACTCACAAATGACGTCCCAAAAATCTTAATTTTCTTGCTTAAACAATTAAAAACTTTAAATACTTGCACCCCCCACCCACTATGTATCCCCTCAGGGGAGGAGTGTACTTGGGGTCACTCACAAATGACGTCCCCAAAATCTTAATTTTCTTGCTAAAACAAATATAAAACTTTAAATACTTGCACCCCCACCCTTAGATTATCCCCTCAGGGGAGGAGTGTACTTGGGGTCACTCACAAATGACGTCCCAAAAATCTTAATTTTCTTGCTAAAACCAATATAAAACTTTAAATACCTGCACTCCCTACCCACAAAGTATCGCCTAAGAAGAAGGGGTAAACTTGGGGTCACCCAGAAATGACGTCCCTAAAATCTCAACTATTTTTGCGCAAACCAATAAAAAACTTTAAATACTTGCACCCCCCACCCACCAAGTATCCCCTTAAGGAGAAGGGGTGTACATAGGGTCACCCACAAATGACGTCGTAAACATCTTAATTTCTTTGCTAAAACGAATAAAAAACTTTGAATACTTGCACCCCCAACCCCACGAATTATCTCTTGAAGGGGGGGCTAGGTTTTAAGAATTGAAACAAGTCAGAATCTTAAAAATATAAATATTTCTTATGCCTAATGCTTTACCAACCGCAAACTAATGCTCCCCTACTTAACAAATCATCCTTATTAGGTTCGGGGAGGGGGGGGGGGAAATTCAGGGTTAATCGTAAAATATGTTCTAAAAATTTGAAGCCTCAAAGCCAAGGTTGGAATGGAGCACGCGACACCTAGAGTCCCGTAAACAGCAATGGGTCAGTAATGGAATATTATTATTGTACATATTAGGTTCGTCCAACAATGTCGTTACTAAAATATTGCACTTTAGAGGGTATAGAGTGTATTTTATGTAAATAATGTGAAAAGATGCATCGATTGACTGAAGTCAATATTCGCTGTAAGCTCAGCATCTACTTCGGGCCCACGGTAGGCAAATCCGGCGCGAAGCGCCGGATTTTTGTTTTTACGACATAGCTCATTTTGATTCTTGCTTAAATTGGAAATGACCCATTTTGGTTTTTCACATACAATATTTATATGTAATTATTCCACGTTAAATTTTTTTTATAATTTTGAGGTTGTCGTTACATTCTTTCGACATGCCTGTAGGTTATTTGATTTGATTTTAACTTTTATCTCCGCACTGCTAATTTCCGTGGTTTAAGTTTAAGTTGTTGAATCTAATAAATCGTAAATAGATTACCCCCTTGGTTCCTATTTACAAATGCAATACTCAGTCATAGTCAGTAATTATAGAAATAGCTTGCTACGCAGTGTAACGTTAACCTGCACGGTAACACATAATAATTAATTTTTATTGAATTTATAATTCTTTTCAGATTTCCACTTTTTGCCGTCCGTCCAAGTGCAGAAACAACTAAACTTTCTTTAACTGACATCTCTGTGAAACTCTGGAAGACTGTGCAAAAAAAAGTAAGCAGAACCTTCATTCTATTTTACTATCAACTACATATCACTGAATTTATTCAATCCTGCAAAATCCATATAACTGTACCTAGTATGTACAATGGCAGTTCTACACGTTAGATTATTTAGGGAACTAGCAATTAATTTAGTTTGTGGCCCCCTACTGAATTAAAAGAAGATTCAATTCGTTTTTTTAAATAGATATGGAGGTAGTACGTAATTTGTTAGGTTAATACATTTTAGCTAGTGTAATATACAATACTGGAAACCCACAGCAGTTTAAACTACACCCAGTGGGCAATTTCTTTCAATTACTTTGCTTAATCTCAACATATTACCAATTAATGGAGGCACCGATCAACTCTATTCATTTTTGTTCTAAAGAAGCAAAGTGTGCAAACATGTTAAAATATCATTAGACTTAGAAAAAGGAAATAAAAAAACAATAAGGCAGAAAGTTTTGCAATTTTTTAGGAAACAGAAAATACAAAATGGAACACTTTGCATTTTTTTTGTATTAGAAAAATAATAAATTTTGCACCTTTAAAAAATATCGTCGGTAAAAAACCATTCTGTCGTTAGTCTAGTGCACAGCTATAAAATCATTCTGTCCCAAGTCCATTCAATTAGTAGCTGCGACTGAGGTCACTTGCGCGTTTTCCATGGCATTAGGTGGAGTTGTATGCTACTGACTGTATTGTACTCATGAAGTCCACTTGGGGGTCGTCCACTAAAGACGTAATGAATATTCCATTTACACAACATTTTGCGCTTTTTAAAGCATGTACCATGATACATGGTACAATTTAAAAAAAATGTATACAGAATATTTTACACTTTTAAAAAATATGTAGACAAAACATTTTAGTCTTTTAAAAAGACATGTAGACCGAACATTTTACACTTTTAAAAAACAACTAGATAGAACATTTTACACTTTTAAGAAACAAGTAGACAAAACATTTTAGACTTTTAAAAAAACATGCAGATGGAACATCTTACACATTTACAAAACATGTAGATCGAACGTTTTACACTTTAAAAAAAAAAAGTAAATAGAAAATTTTACACTTAAAAAAAACAAGTAATTAGACAAAACATTTTAGACTTTTAAAAAAACATGTAGCGAGAATATTTTACACTATTAAAAAATATGTTGACAAAAACTTTTAGACTTAAAAAAACATGTAGATATAACATTTTAAACTTTTAAAAAACATGTCGATAGAACATTTTATACTTTTAAAAAACATGTAAATAGAACATTTTACACTTTCAAAAAACATGTAGATAGAACATTTTAAACTTATAAAAAACAAGTAGATTGAATATTTGACACTTTTGAAAAACATAGTAATAGAAAATTTTGCACTTTTAAAAAAAAATAGAAAGAAAATTTTACACTTTTTAAAACATGTAGACAAAAAATTTTAGACTTTTAAAAAAATATATAGATAAAACATTTTACACTTTTGAAAAACATGTAAATAGAACACTTTGCACTTTTTAAAAATATGGACATAGAACATTTTATACTTTTGAAAAATATGCGTAATTATGCAACATTTTGCACCTACCAAAAAGTGTTTGTGAAAAGTGCAAAATGTTGTGGCAATGAAACTTTTAATACTTCTTTTGTGGGCATCCCTATGTATACGTCATGACTACAACACAGTCAGTTGCATTACGTGTATTGTGGACGACTCCTTAGTTTACGTCTTGCGTGCAACACAGTCAGTAACATAACGTCTTTTGTGGACGACCCCTTTGTGTACGTCATAAGTGCAACACAGTCAGTACCATTACGTATTTTGTGGACGACTCCTTTGTGTACGTCTCGAGTACAACACAGTCAGTAGCATTTTGTCTTTTGTGGACGACTCCTTTGTGTACGTTATAAGTACAATACAATCAGTAGCATACCACTCCTACCTTATGCAAAGGACAACGCGCAAGCGACCTCAGTTGCAGCTACCAATTAATTCGACTTGGGACAGAATGATTTTATAGCAGTGCACTGGACTTACGACAGAATGACTCTTCACCGACGATATTTATGTAAGTTTGAAGTGTTGCAGTATTTAAACAGAGATAAATAGAGCATAATAATGTAATCAGGGGCAAATCATTGTGTTGGTTTGAATTGGATCACTGTCAAATTAAGATTTTCATGTAATGATGACTCCGCACATTGTAGGTGAAACGCTTGAGTGGTTTTGTGGCATAGACAGCAAACGGCTGGAGTTGACTTTGGATGCAGTAGGATTTGGCTTTATAGCGAGTTAGAATTTGGGTAAAGTGGGCCGTGGCTAAAGTGGGCTGCGGCTGAAGTGGGCTTTGGCTTTAAAGTCAGTGTAAGACACGGAGCCGGTGACCGGTAGGACCGATTGCACTGACCGGAGGTCCGGTCAGTTCTATACTTTTGAGACAAGCTCAGGACGGCCTGTGTTAAATAATACGGAGGCTCAAATGAGGCCAAAAAGTAAGGTACGTTTCGGTCCTCGGTCACTTTTTTTTAAGGGCTCATTAGGGACCGATTGACTTGCACGGTCCACTCCACCCCGATCCTATTTCTCAGTGCTTTCGCGTGCAATTAAAGAAAGGGGTGGAGTGGACCGTCGGCCGCAGTGGACCACGGATCAACATTGATCCACGGTCCACTTCGGCCGATAGGCTACTTTAGCCTGAATAAATCCCAGCCCATCGTCCACATCCAGACCAAAGGCATCTTTACGACAAACAAATCTTTTTCCCCGTCTTACATGTAATTATTATGTTCAGGGGCATAATGCCCATGAAGAAAATGTCTAGTGGGAAATGTTCGAGATGATAATGTCCTGGAAGAAGTGAAATTAATTTTTGCCATGGCATCTAGTTAGTGATTTGCGGTAAGTACAATGTTTTTTTTTATTTTTGGCGACCAAGTTTGGCCTTTGGTACTTTTGGCTGATGTGTCATTTCGAGAAAGATTTAATCCATAATCCTATTTAATTTACGTACTCGTTTTCTATGAATAATGAATCGTTGGATTACTAGAAATCTGCTTGAGATAAGATGTAGTATTGTCTAGTCTGTGAGTGGTATAGTTAAAATTCGCAGATACAAATACGTAGGTTTATTTCATTAACATTGAATTAAGCTGACAGTGACAACTGCTTGTACATAAAACGCATGACTTATATTTTTTATATTTTATTTAATTACAAATACAAATATATCTTGAGTAAGGTTCACAGTTTCACAGTCCTGCTTCACTTGAGTTTGATTTACAAACTACTTGCTATTTTGGCCACACGTTTATAACACTCCCGTAAATATATCTAACACTAATTACCAGATCCTACATCCCAAGAAACGTCAGCGACACATCTACAAAAAGGTAAGAAAAACCACCTATCTACCATTAATTTTGTTTATTGTTAGGAATCAATGTAGATTTATTGCATACGAAATATTAATTTAAAGTTTTTCAATCAAAACAAAAAATTATGTCACCACTGGTACTGGTAAATCTTCATGTAAAAATAATATTTTTAATAAGAAAGTGTCGACTTTGCATTTTTACCTATTTTTTAAAAGTACTTAATTTTAGCATTAGGCTTCCCTTAGGAAAACTATTGCGTTTGGGTATATAATACTTAATGGTAATTGAGTAGTTTTTAATATTTTTATAATTTAGCGAATTTTTTAAAGCAAACGCACACATAGTACGTTTTGTTATATAACGTGTAATTATTGTTGGTACCGCATTTCATTTCACAAACAAAAAGTATGTAAGGGGCCATCCATACATGATGTTATTAGAAGTGGCAATATAATTATTAGTAAGTCGTTAGTGATGACATTCTATGTTGAGGGTATTCATTTACGTAATGGTTAAGCTGACGTCAGGACGTAGAAGGATCCTAAAACTCGGGATATCGACGACAGCATTTATTGGCGAGCCCAGGCTTTGTCTAAAATTAGTATATAGTTTGATTTTTCCTTCTTTCTAACTCTTTGTCATTCCTTGCACATACTTTTTATAGTGTACTTGTCTGACAATACTAATAACATTAAATGTACTATTCATGATATTTTCTTCAACGTATCTTTAAAAATTCTGGATTAAAAGTGAACTAGTAGAGCTGTTCACCTTGAACTCGCCCTAATAAAAATCCATATCAAATCTGCTAATAATAATTACTTTTATATGTCAACGACAATCTATAATATTTTTGTAGTTTTACATGCATCATGATTGACACAATATGTATATAGCGTGTGCTATGTATATTGTATATAGGAGCATTAGTAAATTCGGACTTTGTAAGTACAACCAAAATATTATTAATTAGCTATGCAGATAATTCAATGGCAAAGTTCCTGCAAGTGGACAAGTGTTTGACTTGCTGCAAGTTATTAATTGGAAAAAAAATTTGAGCTTGTTTTTATAATGCATAAAATGAATAGCAAAATCCTATGTGCTACATTTCATATGCAATATATTTAAGTAGGTAAATATTACAAAAAATTAGCTTAATTGAAGATTTTACTTTTAGTAGGTTTATTATTTAAATCTGTAACACTTCAATTATAATTTGCAGGTGTGCTTTTCCTGCGAGCATAATGCCACCGAACGTTAATTCATTCAGGGTAGCGCAGCTACTTGGCTCCTTGTATTTCTTTCTTACATTTACCACTTTTGATTTAATCCCGGATTGCAATGCTGAAACAGTCGATTACCTTCAAAATGGAGAGCTCACTTCCACAGACTTTAAACACACTGTTGTAGAAGAGAAAAATGATATTCAAATGGAAATTAACAATCTGAAAAATGTTACAGGTAAATTATTGTAGTTTCTGTAATTAATGAAATTAACGTGAATAGCACAGTAACATGTATTGCACATAATAAGCACATGTAGTGTTGAGTTTACATATGCTTCTGTTAAGAAACAAATAAAAAATTTTACAAGTCATTTAAAACAATTCCTTTTTTTCAGCACACCTGCTTCAGCGCATTAAGGTGCTTGAAGACCAAAACAATTTAAAAAATGAATGTTCAAAAGATCCCTGTATTAATGGTGGAGAGTGCATCGATGAAGAAGACGGCTACTCATGCGTCTGCCCTTTGCCCTGGGTTGGTCACACTTGTCAACACAAACTTGACCCGTGTAAAGCTAATCAGTGCAAAAATGATGCTACCTGTTTCCCGTCCTCAAATTATTTGCAGTACGTCTGCAGCTGCGCCCCTGGATACAATGGAACCTTTTGCGGTAATTTAAAAATTTTTGTATGTATTAGTTTGTGTATTTTGGTGCATAACCTAATTTTTTTTTAAATTACAGAATTTGATTTCGGCCAATGTCTAAGAGATTCTTCGTTGTGTCTGAATGGTGGAGCTTGTCACAGTGCAAATGGATCATACACGTGCGACTGCGCACCAGGCTTTGACGGCGCCAACTGTGCTCAAGATATAGATGATTGCGCAGGAATTGATCTCTGTCAAAATGCAGGGACTTGCATTGACGGCATTAACAACTACAGCTGCATTTGTGCTGCTGGGTTTGAGGGGGGAAATTGTGGCAGTAAGAAATTTTACATTTTTATATTTATTGTTTTAGGTTGTACACAGAAAAAGTATTTAAATAAATAATTTCATTTTATCATAGCGCTTGAGCCAGATGCGTATTCCAAATGCTCAACGTTGGCAAGGTCATCACGGACTGCTATGACGGTGGTCAACGCAGGTAGGAGATTTTTTTTTCTTTGCATTACAGATATTTAAATTACTTTTATTTTATACAGGAAATGTGCCCATAGCCCAATATAGTTGACTTGAACTTTGCGCTTTTACTTTGTACAATCAGACTGCGGAGGTGTCGTGCCCATGCCGAACTTTCCAAGTGTCCCAAGCCCAAGCTCGTTTTTGTTCGAGTTCAACCCACAAAATACGACACAAGACGACCAAGAACGTTGCATTTGGACTCTTGACCAAACAAAAGATGGCATTTTGATTTCAATCAGAGTCAAAGTGACATTACTATGCGATGACTTGGTGGACTCTGAGGGTGCACTTTCTGTTCTTAATATGGATGGCAGTCAATTTACCTTGGCGAGTAAACAACTCAAGTAAGACACTTTTTTTTATTATTGTTTTATAAATATTGGTGGTTGTCAATGCTACAAATGGCTAAATGTCTAATTCGTTTAGAAATGTTAATTTTGTCATTGTCTATAAATTTGAAAGGCAGGAGGATGAATACTACGAATCAAAATCAAGGTCAAGTGATTGGAAAATATTTTTGAGTTACGATCCGAGCAAAAGACATGAGTCTAGATTTCTCGCTCTCATCACTGTGCTTGGAACAGGAAAACAAGCCTTTGCTAGTTCTAGCTTTGTTTTTGATCAACTTTCTGGAATTCAATCTTACGGTCCGTTTGGAAAAACTGACGTCTTCTCACTAGTTGTTGTAAACCCTTCCCAAATAAACACAACGTTTACAGTAGATGTTTTTCAAAATGCTAATCCTACAAGCAATCCGTGTTTCTTTGGGAATGGTGACGTCTTTGATATTTATGAAATTCCTACTGAAAGTCCCCCCAGTAGGCTGGATAGGTAAGAAGGCACAACTTTAATTTCCTGCAGTATACAGTCAAAAATATACGTCGATAGTTATGTTGGTATTCTTAAAAATGTTAAGATCTACTTCGATATTTTGCGTAATTTTAGGTTTTGTAGCTCATTACCTTCTGCGCGATCCTATTCCTCGCAAAATTCTATTGTGATTCTAACAATACCACATACTCAGAAAGCTTCAACAAGATTTCAAATATCCTGGGAGTGACTCGATTAAAGCCATAATTTTACTTGTTTAATTGACGTTTTATGTAGTTTTATGTCGTTTTACTATGTGGTTTTATTTAACTCCGATCATACAAAATTCAACAATATTCAAATATTATTTTGGAAATTAAATCAAATGAGGCAACTATCCAATAAACTTATGCAACTTAATTTTTGAGTAAGGAACTATATAATTATCACTGTTGTAGTTGTAACAATAATATTATAACTGTTTTACGGCTAAATATGAATGTAAAAAACAACAGTCACTTTAAGCAATGAACAAATTCAAAATAAATTTACTAGAACTCTCGAGAGCCATTTTCTTACGGGATGACTTTGCGACATATTTATGATCAGTTTGGATATTCATGTGGCGCTGGAATTTTGAAAAAACAAAAAACTAAGCCATACCTAGGGACATTGCGAGTTGTAAAATGCATAGGTAAATTGAAGATACATTTTATTCAGTCTACATTAATTCAATACCTATAATGTAATAATTAAATAGCTAAAGTAAATTAGGTACGCAACATAATTCACTGCAATATATTATGCAAATCAGGGTTCGGAAAAAACCGCCCACTTTGAATAAAAACCTGCCCACCGGCTAAAACCGGTTTTAACCAGCTAAAACCGGCTAAAACAGGCTAAAATCGGTTGAAACCGGCTAAAACCTAGTACCCAATATAATTAAGTGCTTGAACAAAACGTGAAGTGAATTTATGGTGTTGTATCACAGCAGATAAGCTGTGCACTTAACATATTTTATAAGAAAATATCACTTTTATTGGTTTTTCGTTAGAATTCAAAAAAAAACAAATGCTAAAATTCTCGACAAAAAGTATTTAATCTTAGCCTATTTTTGGCTAAAAAGACTGCAAAACAGCAGTACTTTAACACAATCTATTGTTTTAGTCTTAAAAGAAAAGCAAATATATATTTTTTAACCACTTTTAATTCAATTTTAATGCTTAAATTAGTTTTAGCCGGTTAAAGCCGTTTTGCCCAAAAAACTAAAATTTTGGGGGACCAGTTTTAACCGGTTTTAACCGGTTAAAACCGCTTAGTTTTAGCCGGCGGTTAAAACCACCCCCGAACCCTGATGCAAATCGTCTGTGAAGAACCAAAATGACCCATTTCCAATTTGTGCTAGAATTAAAATGAGCTATGTCAAAAAAACATGCAGTAAATAAGAAGCATGCTAACAATGCTAATCACAAGCTTATAAAGTTACCAAATTGTTCTATTTACATATTTTTAAACAGGTCAAAATGTTTTATTTAGGATAATTTTAAGTAATAATAATAATAAAAATATTCATTAAGTCGATCCCACGCAAAAATATGGCTTCGGAATCGATCGGAAATTGTTCTGTCGGCGAGATATTATTGTGTCCGATGAAAAACTGTAGTTAACTATCGGAAACTATAGTTAACTATCGAAAACGATAGTCAGACGATCGGTTGATAGACGATCGGAGATAATATATTTTCCGACAGGTTGAAAATTTGACCTTTGACATACTTTATTATTTGCCCACAGGAAGTTTAATTCTCAACTAATTTTCGTAAATTTCGAATAATTTTGAAAACAAATTTAAAATTTTCCAAAATATTTTCAAAATTTTGAAAAACTTGAATTTTTTTTAAATGTCAGTGATTCAAAAAAATTTAATCGTCACCTTATTGACATACGCTAATTAGGCTAAGAAATAACTGACCTATGACCTTTGACATTGTTGATATGGTCATTAAATGCAGTGCAAGTCAATCGGTCCCTAACGAGCCCTTAAAAAAAATTGACCGAGGGTCCCTTTTTCTTGAAAAAACTACCTCAATTTGAGCCCGGCTGAGCCCGGAGGAGGGAAATCGTTCAACGCCGTTCTTTTTATCTATTTTACCTCCTCCGGTCCCGCTTCCTTTTTTGAGGGAAAATTTTTTCCACCTCATTGAGCTTTTACCTCAATCTCCCCCAATCTGAGCCAACCCTTTAGGTACTGGAAGTAAATTGTACCTACCTACAAAAAATGTTCAATACTAATACTAATATGACTAATACTAATACTACTTGGCGTAACACCATAAAAATGAAAATAAATCAATAAATGCCAAATGCATAAATAATATATAATACACACAAACACCAAAGGACATTTTATTTTTAATTTTTTATTATTATTAGGTTTTTGTGTTTCTAGTTACAATTATTAACAATTATTTGATAACTTTTAATGGAAAAAAAGATTTAATTAATAATAACTTAGAATTAAAATTATTAATTAAAAATTAAACTTAACTTAATTCTGCATTATCTCACTCAAAATTTACCAACGGAATTAAAATAAAATAAAAATATTAAATAAAATCCTTAATTGGACAATGGACAAAAAAGTAATATTCCGTAATATACAACAATATAAATTTAAGTATTAACACATTATTTACTCATCCTCGTCAAGAAGTAGTTTTTTCTGTGACAATAATTTTCCTTTGCCTTTTTTTGCTTTACACCTTGTTTATGCACAACATTTGACATCTCTGTCTCTGAATCAGACTCAGACGGCTCAGATCCAGAACCAAAACTAAAATCAGAAAAGTCAGAACCAGAGTCTAAGGATCCTTTGCCTTCACTTTCACTACTGATATCGTAGCCGTAATTAGTTTGTTTGTCCGTATTTTTGCTTTCACCAGTCTGATGCCTACGCCTATTAGGTGTCATTACATGACGCTTGTAATTATCCTTTTTAGTAATAGTTACGTTACAAATCGAACACTGATATACTTTCTTAAGCTTACCATTAACTTTACTAGGCTTTTCAGTATGAGTAATACTTTGCCTATCTGAGTCTGAAAAGTCTGAAACTGGGTCTGGAGTCACTTCAGTCACCGGAGTGACTGGGGACACTGGCCTTGGCATAGAAATATCTAGAGTTTCGGCGTTGTAAACTGAATCACTAACAGTAATAACACTAGTAAGACTACTATGATTAGTCTGATCCTGATTGCCCTGATCATTGTTGGCACTGTCACTGTCACTGTCGTCATTAAATTCATTTTGGGAATTTTGGTATTGATATAGATCTACGTTGTCTTCTTCTTGTTTACTTACATGAGTAGACCAGTGTCTACGCAGAGACTGTGAGTGTTTTACAACACTAAAACAATTTCGTATTTTGCAAACAAATGCACCGTTTTTTGAAAAGTCAAATTTCTGTTTAATTATTCTCATAGGAATATTTTTTACACTCTTAAATTTCTTGGCGCAGTCTGAATATTGTTTTATTTTTACTTGATTATTCCCTCTACGTTTACTTCTACAAAGGTCTGATTCGCCTTTGCCTTCATCAAGGCAGTCAAGGTCAAGGCTAGGGCCGCTAGGGTTAAGACCAGAGTCAGATGGGTTTGTATGATCTGCTCCATAAGAGTGATGGGATTTAAGATATTCTGAAAACGGATCGTCATTACTATTAGGGCTTTCTGAAGCCAGTAATATCTGTCTACTATTTTCATTAGAATCTGAATCTACAACTGATCTAGTACCAAATATTTGGTTTTCCTTTTCTGAAAGGGTAGTGCTCTTGCCGTTTGAATATGGTGTATTTGCTACAGTTGAGAACAATGATTTAGATTTAGATACAGATGATACACCAACACTAACACCAACAGCTGCAGTAGACGACGTTGCCGTATCAGTTGCCGACATCTCATTAGGGAATGATAAACTTAAAGACTTGGATTTACATTTAGATTTTTTAGATGACATTAAATTACCATTTGGCTTTGGCCCCCCTTTAGTTGGATTAGGCTCACTCGGCAATCCATTTTGAAACCGACTTGAACATGTTTGAGATGGTGTCGAATCTTTTTTGTTGTTTTTGTTGTTTATTTTTCAGTTCTGGCCTGACTTCTGTTGAATTTTATTTTTTTTACTGACAACCAACAACTGACACTGACTCTTACAAAATGTGAAAACAGTACGAAAATAACTTTTAAATTGGGGGACGTGTCGTCACTATTGGCAGCAATACTGGCATAAGAATGTACTCAAATCCTCCAAAACTGGTTAACTGAACAACTGAAAACTTGAAAAATCATACCAGATAAATTCTAAACTGGTTTTAGTCCGCAGGTTTTAGTTTTAGTGTTAGTGTGTGGGCTTTGGTGTTTGCTTAAGCTTTAGCTTTAGCAACTTTGGCGGTGGTTTAATTAATGGTGAGAATTTGTGATTAAACGTTCGCCCAAAATGCGAATTTTTAATATTTAAAATAATTTAAATTACATAGTGCTCAAACAACTAAATAATACCCACAGTAATTAATACATGTGTCAAATGTAACAACATCTAGAAAGAGTCGACTCTTCATCTGGTGCTTCGTCTCCGTGGTGGGGTGTAGAGTTTAGTAAAGACTCACATTTATCGACATTTCATTATTGCAATTTTTATCCCGCTTGGGATGCGTAAGTAAAAAAGAGTAAGCTACTAAGCTATCTGATGCATTTAATCTATTAGTGCTACTTAGTTAATTCAGTGTTCAGTTTGTCAGTGGTACAGCCACACAGCGGGACACTTCTATCTAGGGTCTGCACAGTACTTATTTATGGTTATGACACGATTACATTAATAATGAGCATACATAAATCTACAAAAGCGTATATTAAAATTTAAAATTAGTAGTTGCAGCATGTGCACTCAGCTGTGCCTAGTGTTCACACTCCACAGTCATTATCATTTTTTCGGTTTCAGTATGAAGTATGCGCCTTTGCATGCAATATATGTATGCAACTTGCAACATTCAAATGCACCAACAATGCTTAAAAAATAAAATATTGAATTTGACATTTTAAATTTTTTAATACCGCAATTTTGTAGCTATTAAGCTATTAACACCAAATTTGTTAACAATGACACATTAACTTTATTTAAAAATGCAAACGATTCAAAATAATTAAAATTGCGCAGATAAAAATCAACATGATAAGTAAATAATTGTTGATTAATTTAAATTCCACGTTTAATTGTATTTTATGAAAAATGAAAAGGTTTTAGTGTTAGTGTGTGGGCTTTGGTGTTTGCTTAAGCTTTAGCTTTAGCAACTTTGGCAGTGGTTTAATTAATGGTGGGAATTCGTGATTAAACGTTCGCCCAAAATGCGAATTTTTAATATTTAAAATAATTTAAATTACATGCTGCTCAAACAACTAAATGATACCCCCAGTAATTATTACATGTGTCAAATGTAACAACATCCAGAAAGAGTCGACTCTTCATCTGGTACGCCGTCTCCGTGGTGAGGTGTAGAGTAGAGTTTAGTAAAGACTCACATTTATCGACATTTAATAATTGCAATTTTTATCCCGCTCGGGCTCAGTTTCACCAAAAACAGTTATTTTAATTTTCTTGTAATTAAATTCAACAGAAGTTCTATAGTTGAAATTACAAATTTTATTCTCAAGCCCATAATAAATCAACCTAACTTCATGTTTATATAAAGATACAGTACATACATTACTACTGTAGCACAGTAGCCATCAGCCAGAAAACTTATACTTAATTTACTGTGACACCACTGACACCGACACCTGACACCGTCCCCGCCACTGCCGCCACAGTCCGCCACACCACAACACAGGGTATAGGTATCAGTATATTAATTAATTAATTAACTAATATTAAACAAATATTACTATTACTATTATTACTAGTAATCATCACTCACTCGTACTGCTGACTATTATTTTTATCTTATATCCCGTGTCAGAATAGTGCCAGCTACGGTGTCGGTGTGTGATTAGTGTGATTCATATATTATTACTATCGTATACAATAATATAATATATTTATATTTCATCATACTTTTACATTACACAGTATCTCTGATATTTTTTTTATGACAGTATGAGTCCAAAACGACATATCGGTCACTCTTAAACTTTTGGGCTCAAATACCCCACTACGGATATCAAATTTCAGGACTCTAAAAGCTCTATGAGCTTTTAGTGCTTTTTGAGCATCGATGAGCTTCGAGAAAAAAAATAAGCCCGCGCGTGCCTGCTATGTTTTTGATTTTACTGACCGGAGCTTCGGTCAGTGCGATCGGTCCTACCGGTCACCGGCTCCGTGTCTTACACTGATTAAATGGAAAAACTTACAAAATTATTATGTTAATATTAAAATAAAATACAACTTTTATACAATTTACATTATCATTTATTAATTAATTTGGTCACCTTTTGACCTGACTACTTTGGACATGTCAAGATATTGATCCCTGATTACGTTGAATCTGGTAGTTAATTACCAAATTATTAATGTTGATTTCATTTTTTCATAAAAGGTATTACTGACGTGAAGCATTAAGAAAGACGAAAGCACTATAAGTGGGGGCTTAATTTCTTCATCATTAAATAAGGACTACGTAGCAGGGAGGTTAAGGTACAGTGTCAACAAGGCGAAGTCCAGAGATCGAATTCACAAAGTGTCGGATATTTCTATATTTTTTTCCGATCGTTTCGTAACAGTCGGATCCGATAGTTTTCTATCGAATGAGCAGATCGGAAAAGGTCCCAAAATCCGACGACTTAATTCGATCGCTAGAAACGATAGAAAACGGTCGGACAGTTTTGCGTGGGTATAACCGAAGTTCTTACAACCAGATTCAACGAGTCACTGTGGGAGAGGAAAAAGGATGTTACCGCGTTAGATCGTCTCGGTCTTTCATGTGTTGAAAATGTGATAAATGTAATACATATTTACATGTGTTTGTCATTTTGCAAAATGTAATAATTTTATGTTTTCTAAAAAGTGCAAATTGTTGTAATTCCATGGTTTTAAAAAGTTTAAAATGTTCTTATTCCAAATTTTTGAAAATGTGCAAAATGTTCTAATTACATTTTTTTTAAATGTTGAGAATGTTCTAATTCAATATTTTGGAAAAGATGCAAAAATTTCTAATTTTATGTGTTTAAAAAGTGCAAAATGTTATGTTTATGTTCTCTCAAGACATGTTTGAATATTTTTGTAGATAATATAACTATATAGTTGATATTGTTGGTACGGTTGGCAGTCGTCCCCTCGAATCTCGTACCCTGTTCATTCGTACCCTATCGGTCGTACCCTATGTATTCGTACCCTAATGAATGATCATACACATCCAAACAAAATAAGTGAATATATATATCTAATAGATGTGATGTACATAAGGTGGATGGTGGGTTGGAATGGATTAAGAAGCAAAATTTCCGTCGACTTGATATTTATGTCATGTTTATTATAACTTTTGTGCC
This sequence comes from Dicyrtomina minuta, assembly GCA_949802685.1. Classification (NCBI taxonomy): domain Eukaryota; kingdom Metazoa; phylum Arthropoda; class Collembola; order Symphypleona; family Dicyrtomidae; genus Dicyrtomina; species Dicyrtomina minuta. The sequence goes on along the minus strand of CATKUY010000107.1, from coordinate 64,594 downwards.
GTAGAATCCAAAGCCTGTCCAAAACCTCAAGCTGAACAGCCACCACATCCCATCAACCAGCCAATACAACCAATACCTGCTGTTGAAGTTCCGTTTGTAGCACCGTAACCGGCAATACAAACAGCATCTAAACGTGCAAGAACGCCTGCAAAACCAGCAGCTGAACGCGGACCCGGTCGACCTAGAAAAAGCCAATAGTCCGGCACAACTAAACCGGCAGTGTGCGTAAATCCGCTAGAAATTGCAGCAAGAAGCAAAAACTCACTTCAGCAGACGATGTTTATGATGTCCTTACCCAGAATTGCTAATCTAATTAGAATGTATTATTTAAATTGTCTCAAATATTTTTTTCAATTTCATTGTCAATAAAATTCATCTGTGCATTTAATTCAGACTTCACTTATTTTGTTTGGATGTGTATGATCATTCATTAGGGTACGAATTGTTAGGAGACGAATGTGACCAGGGTACGAATACATAGGGTACGACCGATAGGGTACGAATGAACAGGGTACGAGATTCGAGGGGACGACTGCCAACCGAACCGATATTGTTATTAACTAAAAATGGATATGGGTTATTTTGGTTCTTCATAATCACAGACGATTTTTTGTATTTTATAATTACTTAACAATACAGCTAAAGGCTTAAAGTTATTAATTAAAAGAAATGAAATATCCAGGCTGACATTATCAATATAATAATAATGATAATAATTTATTCATTTTTTCGATTTGGCCTTACCCCATACAACATTTATCTAGACTACTTGCACGTACCGCAAGACTTAAGAGATTCTATACATAACCAATATAACGAATCCTAAATTAACTCAAATTGCTTTGCGAATCATATAAGTATTTAATTATATCCGAGTATATAATACTAATTCATTATATATTTCTAGTTTAATACATTTCAATATTTAAAAAACAATTTATGCCAAGGATTGACGCTCGTTCAGTTGAACATAAAATACAAACAAATTTTTCGTTTCAACTAATTATATCTAATCAGGCTGAACGGGCTGAACCTATAAATATGTACAGATTTAAGAAACGTGAACAATACGTCAAGGTCTCCATAGTTCCCAGTCGGCATTTGAAGTTTAGAATGGTATCATAATGAGCACATCTCCTTCAGAGTAGTGACAGCATAATGAATGACATTATGAATTACATTGTTGTCTTTCTGACAGCTTTATGAGCGTCGGATGTCCGCTTTTACGTATTATAATGAATTCTGAAATGCATCATTCTACCAACCGTATTCTGAACATATTATGAATGGTTTATGAACGATGCTAATATCTAGCAGTAGTATGCCATCTACTGTCTAATTATTCAACTTAATGATATGCTGTATCGACTGCAGGTTCTTCCTTGTCCCGCTGTATCATTTTATGCCATGAAATTATTACTTTAATAATCTTCTATCATAATACACAGAATACATCCTAACTTAAGTATTAATTACTCGTAGAACCAAAACTTTTCAACCATGATGAAATGAATTAATGTAAAATTTTACGCTTGAATTCACTAAACAATTTTTTTATTATGGATTAAAACTGTAAGCTATAAACACTGTAAGTATGAATTGTGAATAATACATTTACACCAGAAATACTCTTATACTGGAATTTCATTGTATTTAGTGTTTCGTCACACTCATATCTCCCATTAAATCACTATCACCAACAGTAATTTTGACGTTGTGATGCTGAAACTTCTGTTTAACGCATAACAGCACGCTTTTAATTCACTTTCGGTCAAAAACCACTAAACTGTAGACTGTATGCACTCAACACTAATTTTCAGAAGGTTAATTTGATCTAGGCATAAGTAACTTTTTAGATGATTCACTTCCCTGAAAGAAGCAAGCCCGTTTGTTGCAACTAATTTAGTAGGGCGTGAAATTTAACTTAAAACTTCGTGACGTATGGTAAATGTAATCCGTAAAGTAAAGGTAAAGCTCTGACTGAAACCAAGTAACTAAATGTTTAATACTTGGTGTTAACAATCAGTATTGACACAATTAACTAACACAACACCCGGGTAGTCTTAATAGTAATGAAATACACAATTAATTCTACTTGTTTCTGACTCCTTCGTGCCGTGGTCTGCCTGTACAACTGCTGCTTCGTCCGTTAAATTTCTGAATGCAAGTTCTGCCGCCTTTACTGTATGGTATTTTGTAAAGTGTTGGATGTTTGCATTAAACACATGCATGTCAGTTTTATGAATTTATTATGAAAACTTTGTGAAACCTCGTGGGCGTGCGCGCGCATCCTTCCTTTTATGTATGAAATATGACAGAGAAATGACTTGTGTCAAAATTCTCACAGCTTTATGAAAACTTTAAAAATTACGTCATATTACAGTCAGTAAACTGTTTAATTTAAGGATTTCATATTTCTATCATCAGAGTGATGTGTGCGATTTATGAACTGATGAACGGATTATGATATCATTCTGAACTTCAAATGCCGACTGGGTTATGTATGACCGCAGCTACATTGAAATTAATAACAGCATGAAGCAACCGAAGACTAGTGCTCAGAATGTCCATCATGCTGATAATTATACATCGATGCAACATTTTACATATAACTACCAAATCTTGCGTGTCATTGAAACAAATACAAAAATTCCACTGTCCTTTTAGAGTTTGTAATCAAAAGCACTTGATTCAGTCTCATTCATTTAGATGGAGCGTGATCTTTGAAAGCCCAATGACGTTAATGCTGCCAGTATGTCCAAGCCAAGCCAAGCCAATAATTAGCATGAACTATGTATTACATAACATAAAACTTTCAAGTGAGGGCCGGACGAAGGAATTGCTTTTGAGCAGCAATTTGTTTCCATATAAAAACCATTATTTTAATTTTATTAATGGTTTTCTTTGATAAACCAAAGTGTTTTATTTGCATGTTTTAAAAAACCTTAAAATTTACTTTTTACTTGAATCAGAAAAGTACTCAATGTTCTATTAACATGTTTTGAGTAGAGTGGAAAATGTTTAATTTATATGTTTTTAAAATGTACAAAAAAAATGTATTTTCATATTTTTGAAAAGTGCAAAATGTTCAATTTACATGTTTTGAGAAAAGTGGAAAATGTTTTATTTGCATATTTTTGAATAGTCAAAATATTCTATTTACTCATTTTTAAAAGTGCAAAATGTTCTATTTCCATATTTTGAGAAAAGTGCGAAGTGTTTCATTTCCATATTTTTGAAATGTGCAAAAAAAATTATTTGCATATTTTTGAAAAGTCAAAATATTCTATTTAAAAATTTTTGAATTGTGCAAAAAGTTTTAGTTACATGTTTTTGGACAATTCTGGCAGCAATGGCTGCCTGCGCTCGCGGCCGCATTATCCGGCACTGTATGGAATCTATCTGCATTAACACATAATGCTCATGCTACAAATATTAAAATATACTATTTATCCCTATTAAATTATTTTTTTCTGCATTAAGTGCATTTTGCATCTTGACAGTTTTATGTTATTATTTAAAGTAAAATTAAAGTGCAAGAAAATGTCATCCTCTACTTCACATTGCTTTTATTTTTAGTTGTAGAACAAAATTTTAATGCCAATAATTCATTACTTTTCCTTATTAACCAATAGTGGCATTCATTTCAAAAGGGAATTAGATCAAAGTCAGACATTATATTGTTTGATGGTAGCTTGTTATCTTTCAGCTAAAAATATGAGTTTCACAAAACTACTTCCAAGAAATTTGAAATCCTGCACTAGAATAGCTCGCGAATGTACGAAACGTTGCTAAAATAGGAAAGTAAGATGTGAAGGACACTGCAACTGTTTTACTCACGCACAACCTTAAAAAAAATATTGGCAAATGTTAATACATGAAAAAGACTACACGCCTATACGAAATTTTTATAAAATTGAATAAGCTCACACATCAAATGGTGCAGTTATTAGAACGTATAATATACCTGTCAAGCCTACGAGGTCCATTTGAGCGTATTTCAAATACATCAAACGAGTCATCATAAACACACGAATAAGTGCGTTCTTTATCCAAATAGTTGACTGTGAAGTGCAAAATTGCCTCCGTATTCGGATTCACAATTATTGAAAAATAGTCAGTGTATTGAAATGGGCCATAGGCAGCCCCGCCTATTGGTGTTGTGAAGATAAGTTGAGAACCTGGATGTGAATTTCGACTTGTTGCAACAATGTTAACCAGCGCAAGAAATCCCGAGGAGCCAAGTGTATTAGGAGAAGCGTAGCTAAGAAATAACTGAGCGTCCCAATCCCCAGCTGGTGTTTCATAAACCTGTCTGCCTTTTCTGTAAATTGGCATTACATTGTGAGTGTCAAAATAAAAAAATGTATTGTTGTAATTCATAAAACAACCTAAACAACAGATGGTTCGGGTATCAAGCTTCATTAATGATTGATACAACTTACAAGAGAACTGCATGAGACAGGGGGTAGTTATGATATCTCCATCCTAAAGTAGTCAAGGCTCCACCAGAACCGACGAATTCATCACAAAGTAGTGTCACCTTCACTCTTAAGATGTAATTGTAACCACCCATCTGGTTTTTGAACGCCCAGAGGCAGCCCTCCCTCTCTCCTCTCGTCCTATTTGACTTGTACTCCAGTAAGAAGGAACTTTGGGGGGACAAGGCAGGAGTAGGAATGACTTCATTGCAACCTTGACCATGTTAAATCATACATATCGTGAGTGAAGAATTAAAATTACCCATATGCATCTACAAAAAATTAAAATATCAAGATAATTATTCTAAAAGCGTGAATTAGAGCACTTTGGACTTTTAAAAAACTTGTAAATCAAAAATTTTAAATTTTCTTAAAATGTTTAAATATAATATTTTGCACTTTTCAAAAAGTTATGTATAAAACGTTTTTCATTTTCTTTAAACACGTAAATAAACATTTTGCATTTTTTGTAAAAATAACTTAATTTTTAAAAACTCATAAATAAAATTTTACAGATTTATCGCCTTCAATTTAGTTGACATATCTAATTTTCAAACTATAGCTCAAATTTTATATCGTCAAGGAAAAAGTATTATTGCAAAAATGCATACATTACTTGATAACAGTTTATGCGAATTCACAATAAACCAGAAGCAACTTTAAACATGAATGAAAAAATACTTCTTAACTGATGATATATGACATTTTGATAGTTACCTATTTATGTTAAAATGTACGTCCTTTTTAGGTCTGCATAGATTCTCGACTACACAGTCCAATTAAGTTAATTTAAATAATATTTTTTTTTTCAAACCTTACCTACGCTTAGTAACTTTAGAGATTGCCGCGAAGATCGCTCTGATTTTGCACAGGTAGAATCTAAAAAAAAACAGATACGAATATTGTACTAATATTTACAGAATTTTATGCGAATTTTATTCTTTTGGTAATAAATAATTAATTCGATACTTAACGGTTACTATTTGAGGTGAAGATGAATGGTAGTATAAATGTCAGGATATTTAAAATTTAATTAGATTTGTAGCTCGCAACCGAGTAGCAACATGTAAGTCTGTAGTTCTAGCGCACTAAATCGTGTACATAAATAATGTGATCGTTATTTATCTACTATGTTATACAGTACCTTAGCAATGTATTCCTTCATGTCCATTCGTACAGATGCAAGTGTAGGTATTAATTCCATCCATGCAAGTCCCGCCATGTTGACACGTGTCACTTGCTGCGGCGCAGTCATCAATATTTTAGGAGCAGTTTGTCCCGTCAAATCCAGGTGCGCATACGCAAGTGTAAGTGGTAATGCCGTCAATGCAAGTCCCGCCATTTTCACACAGGTCACTTGCTGCGGCGCAGTCATCAATATTCTGGGAGCAGTTTGTCCCGTCAAATCCAGGTGCGCAGACGCAAGTTAAGTGTTAATGCCGTCATTGCAAGTAGCGCCATTTTGACAAGGATCACTGAATGCGGGGCAGTCATCTATATTCGTGGAGCAGTTTGACCCGATAAAGCCAGGTGCGCATGTGCAAAAGTATGAACCATTTGTATTCGTGCACACTCCGCCATTAAAGCACGATGAAGTATTTATCTGACATTTGTCCACGTCTAATTCTAAATTTGATTTTAAGTTCCTAATTATGTACTTAAATAGGTTCAATAAATCGCAGTAAAAAATTATGAACAAAAATTATTCAGTATGTTGACGCCCAAAATCAACAAAAATCCACTTCAATTTTTTCGAATTAAAATTTTGTAAGCCCCGTCCTACAATAGCAATGGTGACTGTGTTTTTATAAAAAACTAGTATCAATTAAGGCAGCCTTACCACATAGAGCCCCACTGTATCCAGATTCACAGGTGCAAACAAAGTCTAAATAATTTTCTGATGGAGTACACGTAGCTTCATTCTTGCACGGGATGAATTTACAGGGGTCAAGGTAGTACTGGCACGTCTGCCCAGCCCATGGCAGAGGGCAGACACAAGTAAACCCATCCAGTTCGTCAATACAATGCCCACCGTTAAGGCAGTTGTTCTCCGAGCACAAACTTCTTTTCTGAATTTTTTCTGCAGATAACCGAGCTGAAATCATAATATGCAAGCGTCCGGATAATGAAATTACCTCCAGCTTTTAATTGATACAACCTTAGTTCAAGTTATAAAATATTACAACATTAAATATTTTGCCTAAATTTACCTGTTGCATTTTGAAGGGCCTTGATTTCCAGTTGAATGTTGGTTTCCTTTTCTTGGGCAGTGTGCTTAAAGTCTGTGGAAGTGAGCTTCCCATTTCTATACTCGTGAATTGCCGTTTCTGTCAAGTTGCTGCAGTAAGGCTGGTTAAAATCACAGTCAACAATAAATTGGGAAATCACCTCGGACTCCGCCTGTGACGAACTAATTAGCCCTCTTAAAAAGGTATTCAAATTTTCTACATACCTAACCGGGTTGTTTTTAAAGAATTCAGTTTTTGTAAAAAGAATGTAAATAATTTTATCAGAACTTTTGCTAATTCTTGAAATCAAAGTCTGGTCCACACTAAAATATTCAATTCCGCTGTGCTCCTTTTGAATACGTTTGCAAAATTCTACTTTCATTAAGGCTTCGTCAAATTCAGCTAAAGCTTTTTGCAAGGATCTCAAACTAAAATTCCCGCGTCTGTATTGCTGAGCGAGGTCGTAGAGTGCTGAAACTGGCTGCGCTCCTGAACGAACTTGAACTAACATTTCTTGTAATGTTTCTGAGAGTGATGATTTGGACTCGGTAAATTCGGTGGTTAAATCCCGAATTTTTATAATCGTTTCCGGTGCTACGCAATTTGATTGGGAAGACAGTTTATTTTCCAGGTCTGTTATGGCCTTCTGGTATTCAATGTTGTCCAGGTAAATAGGAATAAAACGTCTTAAAATGGAGTTTGGAATTTTTTGGACAGAATTGTTGAACTTTTGGTCAATCTTCAAATGCTGCCTTATGAAACCTATGGGCGTGAGTCTAAATTCCAATGGCATGCCTTTCCCTCCATTTATACCCTTAATTTGCTCTGGAATTTGAAATAGGAAGTTTTGTACGTCTTTGAATGAACTGGGGGTAGGGCTAGGCAGCGGAATATCTGCTTTGATAGAAATCTTGAAACTTGAATTTAACGCTTCAGTTTGTAAGTTTCCGTTTTTAAGTTCCAATAATTCATTAGTCATCTCATCTGTAATGTATTCAGCATCCTGGTAGTGGCCTGTTACCATGGGATGGCTCTGTACTGTTACGGCAACGCGTGCCCCCCATGTCACTCCAGTGACTATGTGTGTGGCAAGTCGATGATGGATTAAGTCTGTGTTGTAAGAAGGCTTGAGGTCGTCGTAAAAACTTTGTAGTCGTTGAACTACAGTTTGGTATGTATCCACCATTGTGACTGAGGGTCCTTCCTTAATTTGTTTCCTGAGTTGAATAATGCTTGAAGCCCCTCTGGGCTTGGTTAGTCCCGCTGGAATGTTCAGGGCTGAATTCATGTCCAAATCAAAAATATGACATAATTCATCAAAAGAATTTTTTACTGGTGTTTCAGTTGTTTCAATTGTAGGGCTTTGAGACTCAATAATAGCGTCGCTTGGAATAGCATGTTGAAAGACGGAAGCATCCCGGAAAGTGTCAGTCCGTTCGTTGTACAGAAAACCAAGATCCGAAAATCGGCCAAGGGCGGGGATTCGGAGGTAATGCTCCGTCTGAGCATTGCAACGTGGAGTTACATCCAGTGTCAGCAAAGTAACCAAAGGCCATAGTAGGTAAATGATTTCAAAATGATTACCGTTCCGTGGCATTATATACCTGTGATGAGTGAGAGTACAGCACACCTGCAAATAGAAATTAAGTTATAATTTATAGTGTGAATTAGAGTATTGGAGAATGGCAATCTTGCTTCTTCAGTATGTGAGAGAGGGAAGTATAGCGTCTATGAAGAACTAAAATGACCCATTTTTTAAGTATGCTAGAATTAAAATGAGCTATGTGAAAAAAAAATACAGTAAGTAGAAATGAATACCATGTAAATTACGAATTTCAAAAATGAGCAAATTGTTCTATTGTCATTTTCTTTAAAAGGTAACAAAGGCCTTTTTTAAATATTTTAATACAAATCAAAATGTTCTAATTATTTACACATTTTGGAAAAGGTCAAAATGTTCTATGTACATTCTTTTTGAAAAGTGCCAAATATTCTATTTACATGATTTCTGAAAAGTGCAACATATTTTATTTACATGTTTTCGAAAAAGGCAAAATAATATAATTAAATATTTTTTAATTAGTCAAATTGTTCTATTTAAGTTTTTTTTAAATGTGCAAAATATCATATTTATATGTTTTTTGAAAATTACAAAACATTCTATGTACTTGTTTTTTTTTTGAAAATGCACTAGGTTTTATTTACATGCTTTCATGAACATTTTATTTATTTTTTTCTGTAGATAGTGCAGTTCGTTTTTAACTCAAAATGGATATGGGTCATTTTATTTCTTCACAGACGATACACGTTGATTGTTAGGTACTACTGCATAAGCAACAATAGGATAAAATAAAAATTGGGTTCTGTGTTGCAGTTACTATACAGTTTTATTAGCATACTTTGGTGGATTCTGAGTAATTATATGTTGCTGAGGCATAAAATATGAAAGGGGTTAAAATTAAATCTACACCCTGAGTAGAATGTATTAAGTATTCGGGTTGAAGTTGTAATAATTCACACAGAAATAAAATGTCAATAAAATGAAATTGCAATACAACTGGATAGTGTAGGGGTCGGCCAACGTAGTCTGTCTGCCTACTCGAAAATGCACACGACCATGACATTGAAAATTATATGAGACCAAAGTCTCTTCAGCATCCTAAATTAAATACATTCTAAATAGTAAAAGATTATTGAATACACATATGTTATAATGTATAAGTATATTATGCTATATAGGTAATGCAATTTATACTTAAGGCTTTACCATGTCATAAAAACTTGAACTTGATCGAACTAAAAGCAATGGAAATTGAGATTGACCTTAACATAGTTAATTAAATATGAAAGATCACATGTTTTATATTACCGCATAATATATGTTGATTATCATGCCGCACAGTATCAGAATATTTGAATGAATGATATTTTGGCCATTTATTGGACCTAATAGTTCACTACATACATATGGCTGGCCTAGATCTTTTATTCAAATATGACGTTTAACATGCAAGTTAAAATTATGGACTTCAATCATTTATGTACCTACACTGCTATATAAATGTTAGCTAGTACAGTTCTTTTTGTTCATATAAATCTTGAATCTATTATTAAATATTGTTTTGCAAATTAATTATATATTACTTACACATATCGTGTGTGAAGAACCAAAATGACCCATATCCATTTCTAGCTAACTACAATATCAGCTATCTACAAAAATATTCAAATATATTGATACTAAAAACGTTTAAGTAGAACATTTTGCAATTTTTAAAACTACCTATGTGAAAAGAAAATTTTACACTTTTGAAACACTTAGAATTAGAAGATTTTGCACCTTTTCATAAACATTGAATTAGAACATTTTGAGCTTTTTCAAAAACATGTAAATAGGACATTTTACATTGTTAAAAAACTGGAAAATAGAACATTTTACGTTTTTAAAAAACTCCTTATTAACATTTCATGCATAATTTGGATTTTATTATTTTGACTTAGCTCATTTTGATTGTAAATTAAATTGAAAAAAGGTCATTTTGGTTCTTTACACACGATATGATAAAGTGTAATTAGACCAGGACATAATATCTAGCCTAGCATAATTAATAATCATTTCTTCGTTCGCTGCAAAAACCACTACGTTATTATCCCTTTTGACGCTCCTATGTCTCAATTAATTGTTGGAGTGAATAGCCTAATTACAGATTTAAATAGAAGCCGGGTCTTGTGATATCAAATATATAGTTACTGTATGTAGTTTAGTAGATGCGCTTTTCAAAATTCTATTTTTATTAACCTAATACAGAATTAAAACTGTAATGTGAATAATGTAATATAGGTAATGGATTTATTGCCTTTTATCGTATTTTGTGTAAAAGTGGACCCCATCTACTATTTAAATTTCAACCAACCAGAATTGTCCACTATGACAGGCCAGTCTACTACAGGACTGTATGTTATTATATGAGGTGCGGCATACATGTTTTACACAAACACATATACAAACAAGCCCTTGTTGTTGTGTCTAATGTTATTACTACCTATCGTCGGCAAAGATTCATTTTGTCGTAGGTCCAGAACAATCTTAATTATTTTAGCTGTAACCTGGACTTACGCCAAATTGATCCTTCACCGACGATATGTGAAATTTTTAAAAATTGTGAAATTTGACGTACCTTGTGGAAGCTGTGTACTTGATGTTTTCTGCTTCTTTGCAAGCAGTAACGCCAACAATGTATCTACTCTTGACTATTGTCTACCTTGGCCTGTTGTTAAAATCTAAATCGACTAAAAAATAAGGACCAAGTCCTATTGCACACTTAAATTCGGTCAGTAGGGTATAGCAAAGTTAGAACGTCAAACTTAATATTTTGGTATTAAATCCACACTTTAGCTATGATAAATAAAATAAATAAAAACGGCCATGCAAAAATAGCAAGCAATTTGCAACTTAAGTGAGAAAGAAAGACTGTTGAACTGACGAAGGGAATCTTGGTATTTATAATTAATTACAATATACAACATTTAAATCAGAGATGCTACTATCAAAAGCAGCTTATAGTTTTATTAGGAATAGAATTGACCTAATTTTGTGTTACTCTATGTAATTGAATATTGATAACATTCTACACAGACCAGCCAATACTTCATTACTGCATCTTATCTTCAGCGGATTCCTAGTAATAAAACTGTGTAGTATTTTTGTGAAACGATTAAATGAATTAAATGGGAAAATTAATTCATTCCGACTAAAAATACTTACGTCAGTCAGCGTATCAGTAGCCTTTAAGGTCAAGGCAGATAAATGATACAGATGCAAATTATACTATTGGCTTTAAATATTTAAATATCTATATCACACAATATTTTCTTTGCTGATCATGCGAATAAAAGATGGCCCATAAATGATGTAGCACAATTTGCAACATTGTTTAACCCCCCCCCCGTATCCATTGTCATGTCATAACTTTACTATCAAATACTTAAACAGCTATGATGGACATTAGGTGTTATCACTACCTGACTCGACACATCATTTGTGGACGAACCCTAATGACAGTAACAAGTTAAAACCCACCCTTATATAACTTACAGTTACAGCCAATAGATACAAATTTTAGTTACTAACGTAATTTGTGCGAATTTCATGAGAACTAATAAATATATAGCGGAAATCTAATTCCTAATAACTAAAAAAAAATTATTTCTAAATAAATTTTTAGATAAATGTTAACTTGAAAACAAATTTAATCAATTTTTATTGTCCTTATGTAACACCGTATAATGGCAAAAAAATTATTATTTGACAACTTTAATTATGTAATTACTTACTTTCACTATTGATGCGTGCATTTTGTTTCGATTTAACTTGCTGAGAAACAAATTTTAATTAATAAGAAATATATTATAATGTTTCATTTAAAATTACCAAACAATTCACAGTCGTAAATTAATTCGAGTTTTAAAATTAATTATGTCATCCGATGACGAAAAACGGTTTAAATCCTTTGCTGCCGCCGTACCATTCGGGTAGTTAGTTTAGAGGGAAAGACCTGGCTATTTTAGGGCCCCATTCGTATTTGCTTGTACCATAAACTTCAACTACTCTAGGATATCGTTTCGCCTGTCCTTGGCTGAACAGGTTTATGATGAACTCCCCGATAAAGTTCACTGCAAAAGTTAATACATAAATTGACACCCATTGTTTACATTGCATAGGTACATTGTTAAGAAATTGTCAGCATTTTATTTAAAGGACTTACACACCTTACTGCAATAGTAAGAACCAAATGTTTTAATTTACGTACACTAATTTTGACTACAATATGTGAAGAAGCAAAATAAAAACTCACCGTTTATAATAATAATTCTGCTCACATACTTTTCAAAATACTTTCTGTAGCGCGAGGCAAATTTCCTGAGGAAGTTGTAGACTAGAAAATTCAAAATTCGGGGTCGTTTAAAAATATTGTGAAAGCATAATTTGTGAATGTTTCATATTTAACTTTAATACAGCTCACATTAAAATTTTCGAAATTGTAATGTTACCTTTACGATTAGTTATTATTTCGGGTTAAAATCCTTCCATGTCCACTATTTTGACATGGTCCGCAACTGGATTTTCCTTAGTGCTTCTTAATGAGTGGAATTTGTACCCAAGCCACGCTAAATATCTAAAGTACCTAACTGTCTCCTGAAGATCCTTCTCATTATCTTGAAACAGTTTTTTTAAATCAAATCTTCCAACTTCGAGAACCTAAACTGCAAACATAATTATATTACAGACCAAGGTTTTCAATTGAACTGATAACGGTTTTTATTTTAATTTACAAGTAACGTTTTTATTACAAAAAAAAATTTAAAAACTTGCTTGGTCTGCTGTTATTGTCAAAGCCAGAAATGTAGGATGGGAGAACTCTTTGGGTTTCAATTGAAGGAACCCAGTTATTAAAATCATCCTTGTCATCCCAATCTGGAATTAATGCCTGCGTCAATATGCACATAATTATTGTTTTAAACTATATTTCTGGATAACACATGATTTTTATAGATACCTTATTTTAACACAGCCATTTTAAAAATGTTAAGTGTAAGCAACATAAAAGTCCATCACAGTTTATCGTTCAAAAGTCATTCAGTTTGAATTTTAAGAATTTGAAAAACGTAGCTAAAACGGACTTAGCGGGCAAACAAAATTAATTGAAAATCTTTTAATCTATTGTAAATTGAAGATAAAACATGAAAAAAAAATAATTAATTTTTTTTTGTATATTGGTAAACTTACAGTTTGCAGTCCGTCCACAGTTCCGCCAAATATAATATGTTTCGCCTCACCATGTAGTAACAAATCTGCCTGTCTGCTGACCTCTGTTACGTTTAAATCTTGACTGAAAACCTGGTTTACTACTGCAATGATGACGGAAATTATAATAGTAGCTTTAAGTTTTAAGGCAGAGCTCCAGGCGCGAAAAAGCATTTTTTAATACACTAATTATTACACCTTCTATTTCTTGATTTTCTAAATGAGTGGCGATAGTATAGGATTGAATTGTTACCTACTGAATAGAACAAAACTTAAGATGTTTAGTCGAGTCACAATATTTTAATATGAAAAATAAATAGCACATTTTCATCTTTATATAATTACTCAAGTAAAATTCTAGATCTTTGTCTCCCAAGAGAAGCTTCTTATTCCGGTTTATTAAATGAGCCACAAAAATTCATTTAAAGACTATATTTTTTTAAACTGTGAGATTTACCCTATTAAAGTAAACATGATTTTTCTTTTGTGATTTTGAATCGTGTGGGAACAAGTAGCATCTTGTTAGTAACCTTGTAAGTATCCACTATTGTAGGATTCAAATTTCCTATTTGTAGCCTGTAATAATAATTATATCAATAATAATAACAATAACTTTATGCATCCTCAAGCAGGTCTAGTTTTTTATGTGTACTACTACTAATTAAAATACCGTACGCCCTGCGGCTTAAAAACTATCATATGAGAACTTCTTTTATCATCTTGCATTTTTAGTGCGCAATATATTATAAGCTTATCTAAATATTATAGTGAGCAGTTATAACGAGCTACGGGTGTTTGGTAAATAATGCATGCTCTACATTTTCAAAGGTAACTTGAAGCTTTAGCACATTGAGAATTCAAATTCAAATCTTTTTGTAATATTCACTCTCGTTGGATCGAAAAGCGATGTAAACAAATTGCAAACTACAACTACAGTAATGATACACAACTTACAGAGAGCAGACTGGTTTTTGTTTTATAAATATTAAATTATTTTTTTTTTGATTGGTTTTATGTTCGCAATAACTATGTACTTAATGTTAAAGAGAATATTTTTGTTAAGCAAATTCAAGCAGAGTAGCAAGTTTCATACTTCAGTGGTAAGTTTAATTTTTAAAAATCAAATTCTAAGGAAAGCGTTTGATTTTGTAGAACAACATATCATCTGTGAAGAGCCAAAATGACCCATATCCAATTAAAGCTAAAATCCAAATGTGCTATGTCATGAAAACAAAATAGGAAACATGCGTGAAATGTTAATATTATAGGCTTTTAGAAAGTGTCAACTGTTCTATTTAAATGTTTTTAAAAGTGCAAAATATTCCATTTAATTGCTTGCTAGACATGGTTCATAATTTTTGTAGATAGTGAAAATTGTTTTTAGCTACAAATGGATATGAGTCATTTTGGTTCTTCACAGATGATATTTTGCCTGACGATAATGTGAAAATGTAATCGTGGGTCAGAATTGTTTTACTTATTAAATCCATATACTATTTACGAATTACATATTTGTAATTCAAGAAAGTAGTTAAATTAAGAAAATAGTAAAACAACGTTTACAAATAAAAAGAAAATGAACAAAAAATTAAGTTATGTAATTTCATAGCCATAGTTATGTCGGTGAGCAGCGTTAAAAGTTTTTTAACCTTCGTAAGACGAAATAGGTTATTAAGCATTCCATAGTGGCATGGCGGTTTTTATAAACGATAAACGATACGCTTACAGTTGTTGCACTAATGTAATGAATTAAATAATTTTTTTAAGTTTTGCAGTTAGCCCAACGATCAACATATCTCTTAAAAACCATATGTTATTATAATATAAATGTAGATAGGTAGGAACTAATAAACATTTTTAGAGGGAGAAAGACAACTTTATTAAAAAAAATAAATTTGAAACTGTCCTTCAATGAGAATAGCCCAAAGGACTCACTTGGGATGTATTTTGCAAGTAACTCTAGGATTTAACCGATTGTTACCAAAACGTCTTCTACTGGCCCTAGACACTTCCACAAGTATATAGACTTGAGTGCATTTTGCACTGTTCGCGCATAAAAGGCGCGCGCATTTTGAAAAAGTGGTCGACTTTCAAAATAGACAAATCCTTATGGGAATTAACACGTGAAAATTAAAAAATCCAGGTTTTGTGTGTCCTGTGTTTTTTATTCATTTTTGGCAAAATCTCAAAATAACTTCAAAATACCAAAAACAGTTGAAAAAAGTTGTAATTGCGAGTTTAAAGCAAAAACATCATGAATAATTGTTTGGAAAGTATGCCTGTCATTCATGCATATCGTCGGTGAAGAGTCATTCTGTCGTAAGTCCAGTGCACAGCTAAAATCATACTGTCGAGGTCGCTTTCGCGTTGTCCTTTGCATTGGGTGGGGGTGGAATGTTACTGACTGAATTGTACTCATAACGTGAACTTAGGGGTCGTCCACAAAAGGCGTAATAAAAATTCTATTTCCAGAACATTTTCAAAAACACTTTTTGAAAAGTGCATTATGTCCTATTTCCATGTTTTTGAAAAGTGCAAATTGTTCTATTTACATGTTTTGCAAAAGTGCAAAATGTCCTATTTCCATGTTTTTGAAAAGTGCAAATTGTTCTATTTACATGTTTTGCAAAAGTGCAAAATGTCCTATTTCCATGTTTTTGAAAACTGCAAATTGTTCTATTTACATGTTTTGCAAAAGTGCAAAATGTCCTATTTCTATGTTTTTGAAAAGTGCAAAATGTCCTATTTCCATGTTTTTGAAAAGTGCAAATTGTTCTATTTACATGTTTTTGAAAAGTGCAAAATGTCCTATTTCCATGTTTTTGAAAAGTGCAAATTGTTCTATTTACATGTTTTTGAAAAGTGCAAATTGTTCTATTTATATGTTTTGCAAAAGTGAAAAATGATCCATTTAATTGTTTTTGAAAAGCGCAAAATGTTCTATTTATATATTTCTCAAAAGTGTAAACTGTTGTATTCACATGTTTGTCAAAAGTTCAAAATGTTCTATTTACATGTTTTGCAAAAATGTAAGATGTTCTATTTACATGTTTTTTAAAAGCGCAAAATGTTTTGGAAATTGAATAAGGTACGATTTGTATCGCTTCAAATTATTCGTAGATACATATAGCCTAAATTTAAAGCAAAAACTTCCTGTCCGAACCTGCATCTGCACCTACTGCATTTGGTTTTTCCAATGACCTAGGCGTACGCGTGGAAATACCTGGATTTGGGTCTTTTTGTTTTTATAATGTTTTGGATATAATTCAGTTTGCTTTTAGTGAAAAATAGATATGGGTCATTTTGGCTCTTAACTGACGATATAGCAAATATCCTAGCCTTGGTTGCGCGTCGCAAATGTCTGGGTAATAATTGCCTCAGTGGAGAATGCTTAGGTTGCAAAAGTTTAGATGGCAAATGTCTGTACACACTTCCACAAGCCTAATGTGAAGGAGATGTCAAAGCGCAAGCAATATCGATACAAACATTGGCAGAGAATGAACATCATTATAACATTGCGTATACCTTTTAATATATGTTGTATTAAAAATCGTAGGCTTACGTTATAAGAGACCCGCGTTGTATTGAAAAGTTAACATTTCCAACCACATATGCGGAATGTGTGAGTATCGCGAACACTTTGCTTTATATTAGAGACCTGCATTGTACTACATAATGCAGTCCCGCCTTTTATTAGAGACCCGCGTTCTAATGCAGTCCTGAATTCGAATAGAGACCCGCGTAGTGTGAAAAGACATGCAGTATTTTTGTAAATATTTATTTCTAGATATTTGAAATAAAATCAAGATTTTAAAAACAATATTTTTAGTTTTCGCTATTTATAAAATTCAAAAGATTAACAAATAAAATTTTGATTAATAAATAGAACATTTTGCGCTTTTCTAAAAACATGTAAATAGAACATATTGCACTTTTGGAAACATGTGAATAGAACAATTTGCACTTTTGACAAACATGTGAATAAAACATTTGACACTTTTGAGAAACATATAATTAAATAGATCATTTTGCGCTTTTCAAAAACATGTAAATAGAACATTTTTCACTTTTGCAAAACATGTAAATAGAACAATTTGCACTTTTCGAAAACATGGAAATAGAACAATTTGCAATTTTTAAAAAGTGTTTTTGAAAAGATCAAAATGTTCTGGAAATGGAATTATTATTACGTCTTTTGTGGACGATCCCTAAGTGTACGTTATGAGTACAGTCAGTAACATACGACACCCACCCAATGCAAAGGACAACGCAAAAGCGACCTCGACAGCAGCTACCAATCGTATGGACTTGCGACAGAACGAATTTAACTTACAACAAACGACTCTTCACCGACGACATCAATGAATGACAGGCATACTTTTCAAACAATTATTTGTAGTGTTTTTGCTTTAAACCCGCAATTACAACTTTTTACAACTTTATTTGGTATTTTGTAGTTATTTTGAGATTTTGCCAATAATAAATAAAAAACACAGGAAGGAACCTGGATTTTTTCATTTTCACATGTTAAATCCCATAAGGATTTGGCCATTTCGAAAGTCGACCACTTTTTCAAAATGCGCGCGCATTTTATGCGCGAACAGCGCAAAATGCACTCAAGTCTATATACTAGTGGAAGTGTCTAGGGTCAGTAGAAGACGTTTTGGTAACAATCGGTTAAATCCTAGAGTTGCATGTGAAATACTTCCCAAGTGAGTTGGATGCAAGTGCAATGTCATCTGCAAATCCTCTGCCGGCTACTCTTGGGACATTCTTATAAAGAAAAAATCCATACTTATTACTAACCTCAATTTCGTTTAGTTCCTTCAGTACATGGTCAATCGAAATGTTAAATAACTGTGGGGAAAGTAAGGACCCTTGAAACACACCCTTTTTAATTATAATAGGCGATGACATTCCATTACTAGTTTGAATTTGGGCTTCATTGTTTTCCATGAGGTTCAGGATCACACTCCGTAGTTTTGATGGCATTAATTTTGTTTGCATTGATTGACTTGCGTGAGAATAAGATGTTTCTTCAAATGCCTTACGTTAGCACCTACTTCCAGTGAAATTGAATTTTGTGCACCTATGAAATACAAATTGAATGTACCTAGGAATATGATACTATTATGCATTTACTTGGTATAATTATAATTTAGACTTTTGGTAGCTCAGAAATAAAGGTCAGTTGGTCACTGTGTTAGTCAGCTTCATTAACCACCCATAGAGTTGGTTATTGCTTACTAAAATAGTAGAGTCCATAAATGACGTCACTCAACATAGCACATTTGTATTGGGATAGTCTATAAATTACTCCGCCCAAATTATCACTCCTTAAAAAGCAAGGTCAGTAACTGGATTCACGCAGATTTCAATTGTATATTTAAATTTTAATTTTTATAAAAATAACATCCTAATAAACACAAAAATTTTAAATTGCAGTGTTCCTGAATAACGTCAACTTAGTTTTTAGATGCTGAGCAAGCATCTATTGGTCTGGTGTCTGCTGTCTGTCTGTCCGCATGGCTGTTGGTCGCACGCTACAGGTCGCATTTTTTAAGATTTAAAATTGAAACATTTTTTAATCGCCTAGAAAAGCGGGGAAGAAGTTCTGTATAGTTTTTAGTTATTGTTGAAGTTAAAGTTTCTTCGCAATTAGCAGTTAAACCGACCAAGAATGAAATCCATGTTTCAAGATAAAAAAAAGGGCGAAAAATACGTGGAAGGTACATATAGAGCTGAGAGCTTGTCAAGTTTCGCCGTTTCAAATACACATGGAAAATTTTTACCAATATCCATTACAAGTAAATGTACTGCTGACATATGTACGTTCACATGCCAGTGTAGTGTAGTGGTCGTGGTACTGGGACTGCAACATGGAGGTGCAAAATATCCACGCTCATCACTGGGGTCCACACATCGAGCACCAGTTTAGCTATTTTTCTTCCTTGACATCTAGGTATATTTGTTATTAATATTTAGGGATCGTCAATAATAACGTCCTTTGAAAAACAAAATATTTTTTACTACCCCCATTTCCATTTCAGAAATTTTTTCCAACCTATTTAATTACATGCCATAAACATACACAGGTAAATAGATTATCAACGTTCAGGGGTCGTCCACAATGACGTCCTCGGACAAAATAAACATACACAGTTATATAGGTTATTAATGTTCAGGGGTCGTCCACAATGACGTCCTTCGACAAAATAAACATACATAGGTATATAGGTTTTTAGGGTTTAGGGGTCGTCCACAATGACGTCCTTGGACAAAATAAACATACACAGGTATATAGGTTATAAATGTTCAGGGGTCGTCCACAATAACGTCCTTGGACAAAATAAACATACATAGGTAAATAGGTTATTAGGGTTTGGGGGTCGTCCACAATAACGTCCTTAAACAAAATAAACATACATAGGTATATAGGTTATAAGGGTTTGGGGGTCGTTCACAATAACGTCCTTGGATAAAATAAACATACACAGGTATATAGGTTAATAATGTTCAAGGGTCGTCCACAATGACGTTATTGGACAAAATAAACATACACAGGTATATACGTTAATAATGTTCGGGGGTCGTCCACAATGACGCCCTTGGACAAAATAAACATACACAGGTATATAGGTTATTAAGGTTTAGGGGTTGTCCACAATGACGTCCTTGGACAAAATAAACATTTACAGGTATATAGGTTATTAATGTTCAGGGGTCGTCCACAATAACGTCGCCGGACAAAATAAACATACATAGGTATATAGGTTATTATTATTCGGAGGTTTTTATTATTATATTTATTATTATTTCCAACCTTTTTTTTTAACTGCTTGGCACGTAAATTTCTATATTTCCTATTGATAGTAGGGAAGGCTCCATAAATGATGTCATTCGGAAATCATACTATTTTTAAAAATATTTTAGATTTTTTTTAACTACATGGCATGTACTTTCATATATGGCTTGATATTGGCAAGGGAGCCTCCATAAATGATGTCATTTGTGAATAGTGCAATTTATAAATATTATTTAGCAATTTTTAACTACATGCTACGTAGGTACATTCGTTTATAGCTTATTAATGGTAAAGGAGCTTCCATAAATCCTATGTCATCTTTTAGCGTAACAGAAATTGTCTTGCGCCTTTGTGAAAGCTTAGCATCTACTTCGGGCCCGCCCCCGGTCGACAAATCCGGCGCGAAGCGCTGGATTTTTCCTCTTTTAAGACACACCTAACTGCATGTTCATACCTAAACGTTTTGCAACTAGTAGTTTTCAAATAGTTTTACAATAATATTTGCCAGCGAATTACTTTTACACTGCCTACTGGGGCCAACAAAGCACCTACTTGGTTAAATCGTACCGCCGCTATTCGTGTCAAGCCTTTTTGGTCACTTGTAAAAACAATTACTCCTGCAAAGCCCACTAGTATTGGTACTACTCGTATCCAGCTATGTACTGTAATTACAGTTTTTTGTTATGACCTAATTAGTAAGTGATTTATTGACCTATTCTTTAAAAAAAGGCAATTTTTAAATTTTGAAAAATCCTAAAATTCATTTTAAAAAAGAAGCTTTAACTCAAAAAAATAACATTTCATCAAAATGGGATAGTTAACTGTAGGAGTTACAGGGCGGGAAATTATTAAAATTTGAATTTTTTAAAATTTTGGCGGGCTACTGTGACTGAACAACGCCAAATGCAGTCGAGGTACTTTGGATCCCCTTTACTTAAAAGTAGCCTGATTTTTGCAGAAATAACTTTGTAAAATAGCTAAATTGTATGTAAAACAATTTTATGGTTATTAGTTGTAGTTATAGATCAATTTTCAAAAATTATTGAAAGTGTTATTCCCAAGCGGATATTTGTATGTACTTTAATATGATGTCTTTTACAGGTAAACTAAATAAAGCTACTAAATACAGAGATAGGTCACTTTGAAAGAACAAGACACCCTAAGTAATAGATGGCCCTTTAGGCAATGTTTAAGAAAGTAGCAACGGAGGAGAGTGGGTCCAACATTTTTTTAAAGTCAGAAATTTAGAAATTCAATAAGCTTAGCATGTACTTCGGTCTCATAGTTGTCAACTCCGATGCCATTTCTTATAATTATTAAAAACTATTAATTTTCATCCAACCGAGTGTTACTGAGATTCTGATGCATGAGCTGTTTTCTAGAATGTCGGATTACATACAAGCAAAATGCAAGACTATAAAAGATAACTTTAGGACTTAAAGTTGTATTTATTTATTCAAAAATTCATGGAATTAACAGTTTGTTTAATACAACGCTAATATTGAAATCCATAACAATTGTCGGTGTTGCAAAAGCAACGTTTAGAGATATTTTCATATTTCTCGGAAGCGGTGGGGATGCAACTATTTGGATACTTTTGAGTGCTGCAACCTAAGTGTATATAAGCTTTAAGTTGAGGAAGTTGAGGAAACTTTGTATTCAATGATGTCGTCTGGTGATCCCCGTAGCATGAGCCATTGCATGAAACTGAGTTGCTATCCTCACAATGAGCATTATTAAAGGTACCAGAATGGTACTCGGAGTAGTAGGAGTCACAGTTTTCAAAGCATCTCAGACAATCTGGTCAGAAATATTGAGAATAATTATTATTTTTATAGTAACATGATAAATATTTAAACTTCCATATAATATATAATACAACTGAAAATTCTACAATTTAAGGCCCAAAATTGGTTGCTTACCTCCTTTAATAAAAAGTTGGCATGTAGTTAATAAGATGAGAAACATTCCGGCACCGATTAATTTCATCTTCGTAGATTGCTTTTCAAACTAACGTTTTGTAGAAGGGATTTAAAAATTCTACTAGCTTCAAGCAGTAGTAATCATGGGTAACAGTCAGGATCAATAAATATAGAAAACTAATATTAAATTATCCCTTGCAAACACTCCATCCTGTGTTTTGCAATTTTAAACTGTATCATTGTTAGCAATTTTCATTTACAATTTAATTTGAATTCAATTACAGGAATAAAAAACCAATAAATAGGTGATCTAGATTCAAATTTAGAGCAACATTCATCGTATGTACCAATTTAATTCAATGTAAAACCTAATCAATGGGTGATCAGAAATTGTTAATTGAACCAGGTTACTATGTCATCTTTTGCTGTACTACATTTGCGTTTTTTACAATGTTAAAAACTCGTTTGTCTCCTGCTTGAGATTGCAGCACAATTGACTATTGGAAATTTTTTGGTCAAGTTTCCTAACTTTTAAGCAAGACTAATAATGCAATTTTTATAAATGCAATTCTTAAGTTAAAAGATTTTAATAAATTTACCTTCAATTCTTGCTTTAAAAACATTTAAAATACAAAAATTAATTGAACACAAAATAAAGGAATATAAAAAGAAACAAAAATATTATACACTAATTTTCTAGTGAAACAGTTAATTACGAATACAAATTATATAGTTTCTTTACCTAATATTCTGAAGAGAGCAAAAGTTTTCAGGTAATACTTTTTCTCAACATAAAGGGAATACAATTTTGTATTCACTTATTAATGTAAGAATGTTAGGATTGTCCTTGCGGTGGCCCAAAAAAGATGCTTGGCTTGCAGCGTATACACCTATTGTAGCAACACTGAATTGATTATATCGCCCATTCTAACTTTGTTTCTTGAATTCCTTATTTTAAATACAATTAAGGTTTCAGACAAAATTGTAGTATTTTAGTAGAGAAAGCGAAAGGAGTTTATAGATTTGCTATTACAAATAGTGTAATTAGTATTACGCTCAGAAACCTGCTATGCTTTTTACACTGACACTCAGGATCTTAATATTACTGTTAAATACTGGTTTCCAGTTATGTCGGTACCCCCCAACACAATTTATGCCGGCTTTTTTACCAGTACTAAAAGTCCTATGCATAAAATTAATTGAGCACTAATGATATAGTTAAAGGAGTTTTTTAGTGATCTCTGTTATAATTTCTGATTCCATTTACAGTGTCCTTCGCACTTTATGAATATTAACATACCAATTTAGGCACACAATAAAGGTAAAATAGTGTAATTATTTTTTCTTATTTGTTTCTAATTAATGTTTTTTAAAAGTGATAATTGTTCTATTTACATGATTTTTAAAAGTTTTAAATATACTAATTACATGTTTTTTAAAAGTGTAAAATGTTCTATATACATTTTTTTAAAAGTGCAAAATGCTTTAAAAATGAAATTTTCATTACGTCTTTTTTGTAAAACCAGTAAGTGTATGTCACTAGCAAAATACATTTAGTAACCTACCACCCTGCTTTCCCCCGATAATGCAAAGGGAAACGCAGAAGCGACCTTCACAGCAGCTACTAACTGAAAAGACTTGCAACAGAATAACTCTTTACTGATGATATACTTGAAAGTGACAAGTAGAAAGATTATGTAACGTTGTTAAAGCAGCAGTGTGCAGGCAATCAAACTGCCTCTTCACTATGTACTGTTATTTAAATTCAAAAATTCAATTTATTGTTATTTAAATATTCACCCATAGTTTATATAATTAGTTAATTATAGCGCTGAATAAATGTGGGGACTGTAATTAATTGTAAAAATATGTAAATGCTTAAATGCACATAATTGATAATACATTCATTTTTTTGGTGCCAATTTTCTGTCCACGGCAGTTTATGGTACTAGTTCACGTAATTAATAAAACGTTAACGTATTGAATATTCCTCTGGACTGGGAGTGCATGTTACAATTAAGTAAAGTGAATGAGGCACACAGCCTTTGCAATGGAAATATTATTTTGTAAACATTTAATTATATCAATGTATTACATAATTTAAGGTGCTTACCCCAATCCAAATGTGTGTTATCTACTTCGGACATTATATCACGGCTTAAATGTCAAACACAGCTGTTATCAGAATCAACACTTCATTGAAACCTTATCAGACATTAACACTTGAATGCCGCTCTCATACAATAATATTTACTTCATACAAAATCTAGTTTTGTGTAGCTGTGTACCTATGACTTTATACATTGGGTTAATTGAAGGAAAAATTTAAAATTAAACATTTTTTAATGCCAAACTGAATAATTAGAAGAACCTAGTATTTTTACGACATCTTTCTGCCTTGCTAGGAATTTTATACTAGTAGTTTTTTTTGTTAAGTACTTTATTAATCAGTAGCTTAGAAATAAAGTTACGTTGATTTTCTGTAACATTAAGCCTTATTGACACCAAATATGTAAGTATTACTTGTGAAACTCCTTGACGTGTGACGAGAGAAATCGAGAAAAAAAATTATCTCGAGAAATAAAATTAGAAATACCAAAATAAACATGTCGTCTGCGTAAAATCAAAATGACCTGTATTTAATTGTAGGTTCAAATAAAATAAACTTTCTTCAGAAAAAAAATAAAGTAACATCTTTACGTAAGTAATTAGGTAAATGGAAACTTGGACATTTTTGAACACGCATGTTAATTGAATTGTTTACACTTTTTAAAAAACATATAAATAGTAAATATATTTTGTAATTTCCAAAATTATGTAAATTTGACATTTAACACTTCAAAAAAAGATAATTACATGTAAACAGAACATTTTTTGTTTTTTAAATATGTAAATAGGACAATTTTCACTTTTTAGAAAACAATTAAATATAATACTTCGTACATTTTGAAAAAACATGTGTAAATAATATTTTATACTTCTCAAAAAGAATAGTAATAGATTATTTTACACTTTTTAAAAACATGTAAATAGCAAAAAAAGGTACGTGTATATAGAACAATTTGCACTTTCATTAAGTACGTAAATTAAATATTTTACACTTTTAAAAAGTATGCAAACAAAAAAATTTGCAATTTTTAAAAACATAGGGATGAAGTATTTTGGAATTTAAGAAACTCGTTATATATTCCATAAGCAATGTCATGATGGCAATTAGTACGCGTTTTTGGAAATTACAAAATGTTCTGGAAATAGAATTTTTATTGCGTCTTTTGTGGATGAACTCTAGCACGTGTACGTCATGAGTACAATACAGTCAGTAAAATACTATCCCCATCTTATACAAAGGATAACACGAATGCAACTGCCAAAGTAGCTACCAGTTGAATAAAATTGCGACCGTTTCGACAAAATGACCTAAAAAGAATCGTATAGACTTGGACTTGCGATAGAATGATTTCAGCTGTGCATGAGACTTACGCAGAATGATTCTTCATTGATAAAATGTTAAAATAACTTTAGTATGCCGATACATGATTATCATACAGATCAAAATTAGTTAAAAGTGAAGATATGAAGCCTCATAGATACAGCCCTGTCAGGCTTAGCCCACAAATGCTGGTGGACTCGCGAAATTGTGGTCCAGTCAAACCTGAAATAAAACAACAACCCTTACGAATTTGCTAACGAGAACAAAGAAGGACACTTTTGCCGTCTTCAGAGTTAAAAGCGAGACTAGAAGTGGAGAAATACTCAATAAATTGAACTTTTAGAGTTTAGAATGTAGATTTACATTTACGCAAATTGCAGTACAACAAAATATTTGATTTTATTTATTCATTTAAAACTTATCGTCAGTGCTGAGGACATTTTGTATAATACAATCTCTTTCATACTGTCCCACTTCATATTAAATTGGAATCTCAAAATTCAAAAAACTGCAAGCTATATCATTGGTACTAGTAACGATCAAATCATAAGGATGACAAATATTAAATTTTTATGTGCCAACACTATGACCTTTGTTTACAAATATAAAATTAATTAATTTTAAACAATTGTCATTCAAAGTTTAATTTTAATTCAATTACAGGATTTACAAACATTAATCAATAGGTGATCTAGATTTAATTATAATTTAAGCAACATCTATTAAACGGACAATTTTAATTCAATGTAAAGCCTAATAAATAGGTGATCAGGAATTAAAAATTAAAATAGGTTATTGTGAACTATATTGGTAGATACTAGACACTATTTTTATCTAAAAATAGATATAGGTCATTTTGGTTCTTCACAATCGGTATATTTAAATTTAATACTGTGTGTTTCTTTCATACTGAAGAAAGACGTGGAGTCCAAGTATATAACAAAATATTGACATAATTTTAATATTACTGCACTAATATAAATATACTATTTTTATTACATATTTTTTGCTTGAACTATTTTTAGTATTTTGTTGTTATTTCAAAATTGTGTCCAAAATAAAAAAAACAACAAGAAAAACCTGGATTTTTAATATTTTCCGATGTTAAATCCCATATGGGTGTGGATATTATGAAATTCGACTTTTTTCTCGTGAGTCGCCTGACTACAAAAAATCCTGGTAGGAAAACTCCTTAAACCCTTTTAACAGTCACATAATAATGTGACTGTTTTGTGCCTCAGGAAATGTATGTATGTATGTACCTACATAGTATACATCTTGCTATGACATTTTTTATTGTAGAATATTATTGTGATTTTTTACCAGTATTTTTTTATTGTCTTCTTCATTTAACCACTCTCGGAACAAACGTAGTTCTGCATCGCTCTTTAGAGGAAGCCAGTCTAACAATCTTGAAAATGAAATTCTTGGGTTGTCAGAATTTAACGGATTTAGAAATGGATTTTGGTGGGCAATCTGGCGAATTCCGTCTTTCAATGTAACATATTGCTCAGCAACTAATGCTTTCAAACCTTTAAAAAATAATTTACATTTACCTTTATGACATGTCATACGAATTATTACCATTGTTTTATTATAGAGTTCAAATCTTGCGTATATTTAATTAAATGGCTTTATTTAAATGTATAACAACTAAGTCAACGAAGCAATCACGTTGTTAATAATAACAACATTTTGTTCTGTAATTTGTATGAAATTATGCACTAACTTTGAAGTTCCGATGCAATTGGATTAGGAACGTAGGACGAAATTGTGTTGTCATGAGTAAACGCTGGCAGGGCTCCGGGGCTCAAAACTAGTGACGGAATAGTTAGTTGAATTTGTCCTTGTTGTCCTGATAAAGACTGCAATACTACTGATCCACCATCCAATGTCTAAAATTGCATAATATCCTGATTTTCTGTAAAAACAAAAGCATTAATTAAACATCCACATTTACCAATAAATGCACTAAATCATCCCTAAAACCATCAATTAAATACCTTTACTAATTCTAGCAACTTAAATAATTTATTATATGTTGTACCGTCCAAAATATCTCCAGTCGGAACAATTATTGCTCGAGTTAGGAAAATCTCCACTTTCAGCGTATTCGCTGTCACTACTTGGGGCACTAGAACTGTGGTCTGAATACGAAAACGTATCTTTCTTGGTCGACTTGATCACCCGCTTTTTAATCCCCAAATCTCTTTCGTTTTCTGTTGCATCCGTGAAATTTAAAAAGTCTGATCTTTCCTCAGCTTCTTTGGCATACTTTAATCCACGCTCATAACTGTCTGAAAGTATAATAATTGTTTCTGACTTGAAATTTTTTTAGTGAATTATTATGGGAAATATTTTTATACCTAATTTGTTATGCCACATACTTCATTTCAAACTGACTAAAATTAACTGACTAATGCGTATGGCTTAATAAACTTTTTCGGTTTGAATCAATAAAATTCTAATTAAAAAATTGTTTTATAAATAAATTAACTGAATACCTGTAGAACGAAGGAGTCAGAATGTGATTTCCATTCCCTTGTAGGTTTTACTTTATTTTTGATAGCCGACTGCAGCTTTTCGCCTTTCATTAAAGGTGTAGGCCAAACGCACTGTGTGTTGTTACTGTGGACCCATATCTTTGGAACTAAGGCCACAGATTTTTCACTCAAAAACTCAACTACCGTGTATTCTTTGTCCATTTTACTAAATAATTAGTAAAAACAATGTAAAAAAATAAAAATACTAATGCAAATCGTCCGTAAAAACTGAGCTCGATACAGCCTCAGCAGACGTGATAAGTACTCGTCCGCGCGCCTTGATTTCCCACTCAATACTGACGACAATTTTCTCTTGTTTGTCTGTGTTTCTTTATTTCTTTGCCGGTATGCCTTTTGTCCAGTATAAATTGTATTGCTAGTCGTGAGACTTGCATCCCGCTTTAATAACTTTTAGGTAGTACTTATGCATGTAGAGTGCAGTGATTTGGTCGTGATCGGTTTCCTGCAGAAACAATGTCGTCTGGATGTGAATATAACTGCAAGCTTTTTTCACGACACAGACGAGGCATAACACGACTAAAATACAGCGCCGGGTATTAGTTGATAAACATCAGAAAAACGATAACGACTAAAAACTGCATAAAAACGACTTCGTTAAAAAACGACATCATTTTTTCTTCTAAAGCACGACACCCAATGTTTCCTAGGTTAGAGCGAGAGTCCAAGGTTCTTGATACCTGTCACATTTTCTGCCTCATTCTCATTTAATATTCAAGGACCGATAAAAGATGCTGTAGTTTTCCTCAAGTTTGCATTCAAGAATTTTCTGTAGCCTAACTAACACTGACCTGACCTATATTGCGCACTACTTGGACGTGATTTAATTGTTTTGCACCAGCTAAGTGACTGTGAGTGCTGGGGTTAAGTTTGTTAATGTACTTAACTCATCGCAGGACCATCGCAGCATTTCTTGTTAGAATAATATTTCATGATATTTAGCCATTCTAATGCGAAGAGATTCGCGGTTGCATTTTTATTGTAAACAAAATATTGAGGCAAAAATTCAAATAATAAACGATTCTCAAGTAATTATGATTTGTGTAATTCTTTTTACTAAGCAGGAAACCAGAAAGATGCGATGTAGCTTAGCATTTGAAAAAAACTCTCGCACCTGCCTGGGAGGCTTAAAAATAGCAAGACTGACGCATCTGCTGATGAATGTAACAAAAATTTTAATTGTCAAAACATTTTATGGTATTTAAGCTGCATGACATTTTTAACAAATTTTAAAAAATATAATTACATTAAAATTCAGATTGATAAGACTCATTGCGGAAATTACATAGCTGTTTAGTGTATCATTTTTGTTCTAGAGCGCGCTGTCGAACAGAGAAGAAGTGCTGCCGTCTACAAACATCGTTTTTACAACCAATGACCACGAGAACCACTGCACTAACCACCACAGCTTCAGCCAGAACCGGAATCAGCTCGCCTAAGAAAACACCGGTGGCCACCTCTCCCATATTAAAAGCTTTTCTATTTTTTTCAATTAACTTCTGAGTTTAGGCATATTTAAAAAGTTTGTCTGCTGAAATGTGCCTGTATTATTAATTATTTACGGTAGTTATTTATTTAGGCCTACGTACAAATTTGTGAAGATTCAACAATACTGTGACTAAATTTTTTATAAAAATGTATAGATAAAAATTCTTGATTTTTTGGATTATTTAAATGTAGATTTTTGTTTGCTATTTAAAAAGGCGACAATAAATTATTTGAAGTTTTTAAAACTCAGAAATGCTTAGTCTTTAAACGTAAGTTAAATAAGTCACCAAAAAAATATTTTATGCTTCTTAAAAACATATTTACCTAAAGTTTACTTTTTAAAGACAGGTAAGTGGAACATTTTGTAATTTTTAAAATTGTCACAACATATTAACATTTTTAAAATAATAAAATTTGACCAAAAGGTAATTATTTAGGCGACATATATCATTAAAGGCATACTTGGCTCTGTGTTAGTACAGAATGAGGTAGTCACACGGCACTTCGTCTTAGGAGATTTAAATAATTGATTACAAACACTAAACCCGTTGCATATAAAATTCTTCTGACTCTTTTTTTTCTACGGTTTATAATATTAAAGTGAGGGAGCTTCTATAACTGATGTACTTTAAATAATTATCAGTTTAAGGTACCGTCTTGACAATTTTAAATTTTTAATGAAGTACCGAAATCTAATAGAATAATTCCACATGAAATATCGGTATATGTAATATAATTATATTCAATAATTATGAATTTATGTATAAATAATTATTCACAACAATTTTTAAGGTGCAAAATATTCTATGTGGATGTTTTTTAGAAATTTTCGAATTTTCTGTTTACATGTATTTCAAAAAAGTAAAATATTAAATATTTACTAGTTTTTGAAAAATGCAAATTGTTTTATTTAAAAGTTTAGGAAAAGAGTAAATTTTTTTATTTCTAATTCTGTTTAAATTTAACTTTTCCGCTCCACTAATAATTATATGAGACTCTTGTGACGCATGCAGCTTGCAAGGTCAGTGACACTAAAAGGAGAATTCAAAAACATTTTGTTAGCTACAAAATATGACCAAATATTCAATTCCAGATGATTTTACGAAAAATATTTTACAATGTGACATCATATCAGTAATTTATGTACTAACTTTCTAAGTTAGTTTCAACAAAAGTTTTTATTGTATACACATAATTTATTCACAAATTAACCTAAATGGAAACAAATAATTCGTAAAAAACTAGTAATAAACAACATTATTTTGTTACAACTTTTTAGAGTATTTTAAAACGCCTTTGATAACTTATGATTTATTAAATCTTTGCAAAAATGAAATAATTAATTTAATAAACATGGTTTTTTAAATCAGCTCAGGGTGTACTAATTTTGTAAATGACTATTTTTATTTGTCTGCACATTCACTTCCAAGCCTTGAATACTGATTGCGGCAAAAGCCGCTGCAGCAACTCCAGGTCCGCCCGAAACACGGATCCCCATTAGCAAGGCACTGCAAGCCAATGATGCATAATTAACGTTAAAATGCAAAATCTGGTAAAAGAATATTGCAAGAAAGAACAATTTTTCAATTTATTTATTATAGAGTACTCGTGAATTAAGAGCTTACAATATCTGAAGAAGGAGAGCAGGCTGCTGTGTGGGAAATAAATAGTCCGAAAATTGCCAAGACAACGACGCCGAGATACAAAGTGCTGAGTGATCTTTGCATTTTTCTGTTAATTAATTTAAAATTTTTCTTTGTGAGATTAATTTGCAGCTGGTATGCGGTGGTGATAATAGATGGTCTGCAATTAACTGTTGAAAATTGTGGTGAATGTAAAACAAGAATTTTTCATTTATATACGTGATAGCTTTTTTAAACAATTGGGTTTTCTCACTGGGATTACTTGTTGGTTGATGACGTCTACAAAATTCCGAGAATTGCAGAAATATCGGTGTCAAGTTAATACTAAACCCAAACCTGCGTACGTGCACAAGTGTTGGAAGTAATATGGTTTAGTTTATTTTTGATGGACAAGTGCAATGAGCTCTCAAACCGGAGCTCACAAATATACAAAGACCGCTTTGAATTCCTAGAATTAAAGTCGTTGACCCTACGGATTAAGCGGCCTGACAAAGACCAATAGTTTACTATAACTGGTAGTCCCCATTAAGGAAATGTTTTACTTTTATTTCTGTACTAATTATCATCAAACATACTTGCAACTTGTAAACATACAACTACTGCGTACGTCAGCCCTAACAACCGTGTACAATGCGGTTCATTATGATTGAACAGAAATGCAATGTAAAGGCGCAAAATAAACTATCTCGATTTTCAGCTACAATCAAAATGCAGTATTTACACACAAAAAAAAATATTCATCCTCATAATTAGCAACTTTATTATCGTGCACATGTATTAAAATATCTAACTAGAATGGTTTAAATATTTCAGCAGCATGTAATCTGAACAATTTTAACTTTTCGAAAGCAAGCTGATGAAATATTGTGCAATTTTTAAAATCGTAAAAGCAGTTCATTTTGCCATTTTAAAAAATAAGTAACTCGAAAACTTTAAACTTTTCAAAAATACATTAAAAAAAAATCACAATTTTTTAAAGCGCGCAAAAAAATTTTTCACTTTTTAAGAAAAATTAAATTTTGAAATTACTATTTTTATTTTACCTGTACTTTTGTTTTTAAATTTTGAACACACATCGTTGTAAATCAAAGTTTAGTTTGAAATTAGCTGTTTTGTTACCCAATTCTTCAACTGTATGCAGTTAAAAATATAGGCGTTGAAGCAGGGCAGGGCCGTCAATTATAATTCTTAGAATTTACAGAACTGGAATCTCCGTAAAACTGTATTAAAAAGCGAGGCAAAAACTTTGTAACGAGGATTCCACGAATTCTAAAAAGTTTTTGCCAGTCCACCGAATCTCTATAATTCCATGTTTTTGCAACATTGACTACAGTAATGAACTTTTCTTCTTTAGGCCTCGCCTCACAAGAATTTATGATTAAAAATTTAAAAAATATAAGCACATGTGCTCTATTTAATAATCATAAAATTACCTTAAATAATAAACAGTTGTAAACTGGTTATAGGCATACATAAAACATACTTTGTAGCATATCTTCCTAAATATTTAGGAATACGTGCACATTGCACAATGACGTAATAAACTTCAAATCTGGAACAAATACGTTTGAACATTTAATTTTGCAAAATATTGGAAATGTATCTGCAGAGATAAAGTCGAGGGCTGATTAAAAACAGGCACAATTGTGTCATACTTTTTTTAATACGTGACATCTACATTGAAGCTGCAACGTAATCAGTGCAGTGATTAAATGTTGTATTTTATATCAAGTGGCACATTATACGAAACTAATAATTTATTCGGAATTCATAATCACTCAAAAAACTTCGACAACTAATGACTCCTTTTAGCAAGTGTGTTAGCAACAGTTTTTCTAATACAATGACACCCGCTACTAATTAATTAAGGCAGCAATTCATTCTTTTCGGAAACATTCCCAGCAATATTCCATGTGCACATTTTGCATTTATCCAAATACGATAAAATTAAAATTACATGCAATAACTCACACTACTTGAAAATTTTTTAAAATTCACAAGGTATATATTGAACAATGAAAACTCTTGTAGAAACTCGTTATTTTAAATTAACGCATGAATTAGCTTATCAATAAATCTTTGCTGAAAGTTTAAAAAATTTAAGGGGTCACTAATAAATGACGTCATAAGTATGACTAAGCAACCTTCTTGAATATTGATAGTGTTGCATGCTAAAGATAACCATTTACATAACGGGTTATCTGATGACAGGGGGGCCATCAGGACGTTGAAGGGGGATTTTTTGATGACGTTATTTATAAGTGACCCCTAATGTACTTAGTTTCGAATTACTAAACCCTTACCTAATCAATAACATATCACATTAGTTGTATTTTTTAAAAAAGAGAGATGATCATAATTGCTTTTAGTGCTAAATGGAGATGATCATAATTGCCTTCAGTCTGAGATGGAGATGATCATATTTGCCTCTTCGTCGACGATTTCTATGATTTATTTTGTACCATCTAATTTTTTACTACCTTTTTACATAATTTATTATAATTTATGGTAATGGTTTTCTACAAAACTTGCCAGTACTCAATGAACAAATTGTAGGTTTTCAAACATTTTGCAAGTAGTGTTCAAGTTAGCATGGAATTTTTATTTCGCGTAATCTAAATAAATGCAAAATCGTGCACATGGAATATTGCCGGAAATGTTCCCAGAAATAATCAAGTCCTTCCTTATATATTGAGAAATATTACAAATGGGGGGACATTTTTACTACCTATTCACATAATTTAGTACATTGTTGAAATAATAGGCGGATTTTGACTCGCAATAGCCTATTTTAAAGCTCTCAAAAAACAAAAAATCTGATATTTTTTTTGTGTAATTCGGACACATACAACACTTTTTATACGGGTTTTTCGAAAAAAAAATCGGTTTTTTATTGAAATTTTACAAACTGTTAGAATTTCTCGCTGAACTACAACAAAATTAGATTCTGCTAATTATTAGCTTTCGATTAATTTATCATTTAAGCCTATACTCATTAAGTCACCTGTCTAAAAACCGAATTTTCGGTTTCGACTAGAAACTTCAAATTGTCTCCAATCACTGTTATCTCATGAGGCCGGACACAAATAACGCCATCCATGTAGAGAGTATGTCACATTGAAAAAAACACTGCATGTTAGACATAGCTGTTTAAGCAATGCCAACAAGGGTGACAACGAGGGTGGGAAGAAAATTTTGTAAATTTGAGTGGCACCATTAGTGTTCGGCCCCAAATCGGTCTATGATGTAGGCTGTCTGCACTTAAAGCTGAGGTTCACACATTGGTTAACGATGGAAGGTGGGTGGCTCTATCGTGCCAGGTATTTTTATGACGAAATATATATTATTACATTACATGACATAATAATACCACTGTCATTTAACTAATGCTGACAGACCACTTGATTTTACTAAAAGGGCATGTCAAAAAAGTAAGAATGGCTCAAGAACTTGTGTCGAATGGGCATCATTTCTCGCTAAAGATTTTTTTGAAAACACTAAATTGCCCATGTTAATTATATGGACGCCATAATTAAATGTAATATTTCGATCGCGTTAACTGTTCCTTCGCGTCATTACATTCATACAGTGACATTGTTATAAACATTACATAAACGGCTGTCTTTAACATTAAATGTCATAAATATCCAAATAAACTACCTCAATCCACCTATGACATCATTTATGGACGATCCATAACCATGCGCTTAATAAAGCACGAGCAACTTTAAATAGTTTTACAGCAGCTATTTTTGGTATTTTGTAAAAATAGAGATAATCAGATCTGCTTATAGTACAATATGGAGGTAGTCAGTTTTGCTTTTAGCATGAAATGGGAATAGTCAGATTTGATCTTTCGCCGACGATGTATGGAATGAAGTCATACATGAATATAAGGACACGCAGGAACTGTTAAAATGCAAAATAATACATTTAATTATGGCTTCCATATAATTAACATAAGTAATTTAATGTTTTCAAAAAACACTTTTAGCGAGCAAAGATGCCCATTCGACACGGGTTCTTATGCTTTTCTTACTCTTTTGACATGCTCTTTGTGAAAAAAATATGAGGTAGGAATTTGAACTTATTGGTTGTGATCATTTTCTCCTCAGTGGTATTGCAACTGCTTTTGTGCTTTTGAATTTTTAAGAAAAACCGGGTTCTAATCGAGAAATCGCCATTAAAGTGTCGTATGGGCTGAAAGTAAAAAAAATATTACGAATTTTTCTATTTTCAAGTACTTCAAAATGGTATTTTTTTTGTCAAAATCGGTCGATTATTTCAAGACGGTTTCAGATTATGTTAAATTGGTCTAGTATTTCAAAAGCGTACTAAATTACGTAAATATGCACAAATAAATAACACTATACATTAATCATAAAAGAAAATCAATAACAAAAGCATATACCACTATATACTGCATATTACTGCTCCAAATTACTGTTAAGGCTGCCCTTAAACAAGAGGCGAAGCCCCTTGTTTTTAACTACATAATTAAACCCTTAGGATTGAGACTGTAGAATTTTCATAAACAAATGTGACATTGTATATAATTACATATAATGTAGTTAGTTGTATTGGGTTTTAGTAAATTATTCCCATTAATCCAAGTTGTTCCCCCACCAAGGCGGCTATACTTACCACGGGACAGCTAAACGCAAAAATAAATTTGTATAATTATGCACTACTTATACATTATTGTTTTATATAACGTGTAACTTGGGATAAAGTAGAAATGTACATAAATCATTGATTGGGTTTTGCTATTAAATTATCTTACTAACTGATTGCGTGTGGCCGTTGGTTATTTATTTCTATGCATGTAGATGTCACATTTTACCAACTGTGCGGTATAACTGCACTTGTTTTTAATTCTTTTCTTACCCAAATTCTGCTGACGCATATTCTAACTCTTTGCTCAATTAAACAAACTTACGTCTGTAATATAGCTATACGAACGTATTACTGATAATGTATCACATAGTCGCAGGCAAGAAGTCCTATTTACTCTTACTCAGTCCATGACCAGTGAATTCTTATTTTTAGCATTAGGTAATTATCTATATGACAATTAAATGAAGCACATATCGTCAGCAAAGAATTAAAATGACCTACATCCGTTTGAAGCTAAAAACAATATCAACTATCTACAAAAATATGTAAACAAATGGCTTGAAAGCATAAAAATAGAATACTGAGCACTTTTCAAAACCATGTAAATAAAATATTTTGCAATTTTAAAAAACATGTAAATAGAACATTTTACAATTTTGTTAAACATGCAAATTGAACATTTTACACTTTTCAAAAAAATGTAAATAGAATATTGTGTACTTTTCTGAAAACATGTAAAAATAATATTTTGCAGTTTTCAATAACATGTAAATAGACGATTTTGCACTTTTCAAAAACATGTAAATAGAACATTTTACACTTTTCAAAAACATGTAAATAGAACATTTACCATTTTTCAAAAACATGTAAATAGAACAATCTACAAATGAAGAGTTTGCTAGCAAAACGCGTTAAGTCCATTTTTTCAGAAATTGAGATTATTGGTGCTTAAGAACGACTAAGTACATATCGTCAGCGAAGAGGCAAATCTGACTATCTTCTTTTGGTGCTAAAAGCGAAACTGACTATTACCATCTTTTGCTAAAAGCGAAAATGACTATCTCCATTTTTCTCAAAATACTATAAAAAGGAGGCAAAAAAACTATATGTGCCAATGCAGCATGTTATTAAGCATACGTTTTTGTTAAGGGGTTGTCCATAAATGACGTCACAAAAATTGTTGCTCTTTAAGAACCCACCTACTCTCATTGTAACGGCTCAACTGTAATAAGGCGTGTCATGAATACCAGACAAGACCCACACACGCTAAGTGTGACATTATTTATAGACAACCCATTATAAATATTACAATCTTATCACTTTTAGCCATTGATTTTATTATTAGCTATTGGTAATCTAAATCAATGTGTCAACCTTTTACTGACTAAACTCAGCGTTAACGTTCAAATTTTCAGATTCTCGTTTTCCACTTAACAAGTGTTTAATGTTCCTGCTGGTGGTTTTCTAGTGACTGCTTTTATTATTCATCATTTCTGTTTAGTTTTCAGTGGGAATTGTAATAATGGATTTTTACGTTTAGTTAATATTGTAGTGATCGGAAAACAAATGTGAAAGAACTTTAACATTTAGTATGTACATAGTTAAACTGTCACGCGGAATATTTGTATCTTCATTCATTGTACCTGTCACTAACAATGTGACCAATCCAAAAACTAAATTACTACGCTGCTGGATCTAGGATTCAAAATTCTACCGATTCTTCCTTTGCCAAGCACAATTAAGACTTTAAAGTCTTAATTTCAGTTATTGTTCGTTGTAATGTTATGTTATGCGGTATGATAATTAAGTTTCACAACATTGCGATAGCTAAGCTTTTATAAATGGAGTAGGTGTTTTCTGAGAAATCAATAATTTTTGTGACGTCATTTATGGATGACCCCAAAACAAAAACGTCTACTTTATAAAATGCTGTATTGGTAGGTACATATAGTTTTTGTGCCTTCTTTTAATGGTATTTCGAGAAAAATGGAGATAGTCATTTTCGCTTTTAGCAAAAAATGGTAATAGTCAGTTTCGCTTTTAGCCCCAAAGGGAGATAGTCAGATTTGCCTCTTCGCTAACGATATAATTCACACCGTGCAATATTAGGGGTCAAAGGTTCTTTGGAGCTGTTTTAAAAAAAACGCTCAAAAACCGTTTTCTGGCAAAACACGTTAAGTCCATCAGTCGTTTGTTGGCAAAACACGTTAAGTCCATCAGTCGTTTGTTGGCAAAACACGTTAAGTCCATCAGTCGTTTGTTGGCAAAACACGTTAAGTCCATCAGTCGTTTGTTGGCAAAACACGTTAAGTCCATCAGTCGTTTGTTGGCAAAACACGTTAAGTCCATCAGTCGTTTGTTGGCAAAACACGTTAAGTCCATCAGTCGTTTGTTCGCAAAACACGTTAAGTCCACTAAACCTAATAAAAACAACTGATTCTTATAAAAAATACCCCAGATTGCCGAAAACGTCGATAGTTTTACGAATTCATAATAAAACAGAAATTATTCGTTTCAATATCAAATTTACATGAACTATTCGTTAGGGATGGTCCATAAATGACGTCACCCAAATTATTTTTCTAAGTTCTACTTATCACTATGTCATAACTTTACAATGCATTCACTTTGCACTCTACTTTGCATTCAACAGCTATCTTTAACACGGCATGTCATCACTACCTGACAAGATCTACGTACCCTACCAAAAACGTCATTTATGGACGATCCTTAACAGATCAATATGTGAACCAACAAAATTTTGTTGGTACATATGAAAGCTAGTGTTTTAAAAACAGAAAGGCATGAGTTGTCACGTAATTAAGAAATTGTACGAAAGAACATTCGTTTTTTTATCACGAAAATAAAGACGTAGAGGATCGTCCACAAATAACGTAATCGGTAGGTTCAATAGGTCAACTTGATGCGAAATGATAATATCCTATGTTAGCGATAATCATTTAAGAAATATGATTAATCTAGTATCAGTGGGAGCACAGGGTTTAAAAAATTAATATTTTTCGATGACATCATTTGTGGATGATCCCTAAGCAAACATAAGTTTCATTAGGAGTGGTAGGTTTGTGCCAGACTATAGAACTTCAGAATACGAAGCAGTTAAAATTTATGTTACGTTAAATTTCAATGGGTTTTGAAAAGTGCAAAAATTTGTATCTCTATGTTTTTAAAAAGTACAGAATGTTCTATTCACATGTTTTTAAAATGTACAATTCATACTACAAGTTTATAATTAGAAATAAGCATAAAATTGAATATAATTCAAAAGGTATACTTTTTTGCATTGCCTCTTATGGGTTTTGTGGCAAAACACGTTAAGTCCATGATTTTAAAATTTTGAATCATTTTTAAAAAATTACCACGCAGGGTCAGATTTGAGTATTTTTGGCTACTAATACACCTAGTAGTATGCAGTTACTGAAAAAGAAATTTCGAAAAAATATTCACGTTTTCACATGATTATCAAAATTTGCGGTTCCTGTAAAGTTGGGCAACATGGACTTAACCCGTTTTGATAACAAAGTCCTCAAATGTTTCTCATATTGTTTTAGTGACATATCTCATTTTGATTGTAGCTTAAATTAGATATAGGTCACTTTGGTTCTTCACTGACGATATGTCGATAATACGTTTTAATCGTTGCTCAATAATTAACTCGTGGCAAGGCCAACAGAACAGGGACAG
The DNA here is from genome assembly GCA_949802685.1 of Dicyrtomina minuta. NCBI lineage: Eukaryota > Metazoa > Arthropoda > Collembola > Symphypleona > Dicyrtomidae > Dicyrtomina > Dicyrtomina minuta. The sequence continues at coordinate 24,912 of CATKUY010000107.1, read as the reverse complement.
TTCATAACTGTGGTCAATTCTGCAAAAACATGGAATCAATAGAGATTAGTAGAATTGCAAAAAAAATCATGCTTCTTCGAATCCGCACGCCACATGAAATTGATAAAATGTCTCATTGGCTTCTTATCACAGTTTTGAGAAGAATCTGGTACTGTAACATTTTGTATAGTTATTATGTACTGCCATGCTATAAATATTTGTATTTTGTTTGTACTAAATATCGTGAGAGAGAAGTATCAAAACAGCCAATTTCAAACCCAAATTTATACAACAAAAAGCTCTGTTAAAATGCAATGAATGAAAACCTAGGGAAAATATTTGATTTGCATGAATTTTAAAAGTGTAAAATGTTCTATTTACATGCATTTTAAAAGTGTAAAATGTTCTATTTACATGCATTTTAAAAATGTGAAATGATCCATTTACATGCATTTTAAAAGTGCAAAATGTTCTATTTACATGCAATTTAAAAGTGCAAAATGTTCTATTTACCTAAATTTTAAAAATTACAAAATGGTCTATTTACATGCATTCTAAAAGTGCAAAATGTTTCATTTACATGTATTCTAAAAGTGCAAAATGTTCCATTTACATGTATTCTAAAAGTGCAAAATGTTCCATTTACAAGTATTTTAAAAGTGCAAAATGTTCAAATTCACATGTATTCTAAAAGTGCAAAATGTTTCATTTACATGTATTCTAAAAGTGCAAAATGTTCCATTTACATGTATTCTAAAAGTGCAATATGTTACATTAACAAGTAATTATTCTAAAAGTGCAAAATGTTCCATTCACATGTATTCTAAAAGTGCAAAATGTTCCATTTACATGTATTCTAAAAGTGCAAAATGTTCCATTTACAAGTATTTTAAAAGTGCAAAATGTTCCATTTACATGTATTCTAAAAGTGCAAAATGTTCCATTTACAAGTATTTTAAAAGTGCAAAATGTTCAAATTCACATGTATTCTAAAAGTGCAAAATGTTTCATTTACATGTATTCTAAAAGTGCAAAATGTTCCATTTACATGTATTCTAAAAGTGCAATATGTTACATTAACAAGTAATTATTCTAAAAGTGCAAAATGTTCCATTCACATGTATTCTAAAAGTGCAAAATGTTCCATTTACATGTATTCTAAAAGTGCAAAATGTTCCATTTACAAGTATTTTAAAAGTGCAAAATGTTCCATTTACATGTATTCTAAAAGTGCAATATGTTACATTAACAAGTAATTATTCTAAAAGTGCAAAATGTTCCATTCACATGTATTCTAAAAGTGCAAAATGTTCCATTTACATGTATTCTAAAAGTGCAAAATGTTCCATTTACAAGTATTTTAAAAGTGGAAAATGTTCCATTTACATGTTTTTGAAAAGTGTAAAATGTTCTATTTACATGTTTTTTAAAAGTGTAAAATGTTCCATTTACATGTTTTTGAAAAGTGTAAAATGTTCTATTTACATGCATTTTAAAAGTGCAAAATATTTTATTTGCATGTTTTCAAACAGTGGACAAAGTCTTTGTTGTGTGATAATTATCTGTTAAAAGTGAAATAGCGTTTTATTACCTGCTTTTTAAAACTACAAAACATTGAACTTAAATTGTTAAAGTGTTTATACATCAATAATAATATGTTCTGCTTTTGAAAAATCCAAAACTTGTTTTATCAATGTTGTAAACAAAAACAAAATAGATTGCATTTAAGTGTTACTAAATATGCTGTGGATTATTTTGCATTAATTTTTTTGAGTGCTAAAAAATGAATATAAATTATTTTCACAAAAAAAAACTCTCCCTATTGAAACAGCGCTTAGTTATAATAATTAGGTAACTACACAAATATCTATGTAGATACTACAATTTGGATTTAGCTTAAAATAGATATGGTCTTTTTTGCGACTTGTTCAATGACGACGACGTCCTAATTTTTTATTACTGCCTATAGATCTTATTCTAATGTTAGAGCTGTTATGTCACGTAGTCCCTCAGTTCATGTTATTTGTATGATAGATTTAACTTTTAATCCAATTTCATTACATTTACCATGTTGTGCTTTTATGTATCTATACTTAACGTTTTTTCTTAAATCCGCTGAGCGTTATTCCTTGAAATAATTAAGATTTGGATTTAATTCTTAATAAATAAGTTTAATCTAATTTCCTGGTGATTAATTTTTAATTCCTAGTAATTCATTTTTTTATTGACATTTATTTTAGTCAGCTTCTAATACTGCTCTAGATAAATTACATGTTGTCCAGTTTATTGATGTTGACGTAGGTAATTATATTACATATTCATGTGATTAGGTATTTCGACTGCTTCCCCAACGGTCTAAAATATGTGTCACATTCGCCGTTAAAAACCTCAAGATGAGATCTCTACTTCATCACTTTATACTGAACGCTGTGAGAAGAAGAACTTAATTCCAATCGTCAATTTTATTTTCCTTTTTTGTCTGTTTTTATTTTTATTTTCAATTTTATTTAAAATTTTTACTGTTGCTGCTTTTTAATCCAAATCTCTGTATTTTAACTTCGGCTGCATTTGTATCGCAGTAAACGAATTTAGTTTACGCTTTTTGTACAGTGAAGAAACAAAAACAAGTTTAATACTTCGTTAAAATCCTCACAAGCTAAATCTGCAAATTAAAGGTAACCTACTTACATTTAAATTTTAGTCTTGAGTAAAATATCAAAATAATCTAAATTAAAATATTAGAAACTTTAAATAGGTTTTATTCTATAAACTTGATCATAAAAAAATGCTTCACAAATCTGTAAATTAATTGTTTTTTGGTTTATAAATTATATTTGCATACCTTCTGCAAAGAATTAAAATCGCTTGTGTCCATTTTTAGCTAAAAACAACATCTATTATTAACAAAACCATTAAAATGTGTCTTAAGACTTACACGCAATTAAACAATAAAACATTTTGCACTTTTGAAATACATAGAATTAAAACATTTTACACTTTTTAAGAAAATGCAAATAGAAAATTTTACACTTTTGAAAAACATGCAAATAAGACGTTTTGCACTTTTAAAATATTGGAATAAGAACATTTTCCACATTAAAAAAATGTGTACTTACAAAGTTTTAAACTTTTTAAACATATAGATTAGAATAATTTCCAGTTTTTCGAAAATATGGAACTAGAATATTTTGCTTCTGTCAAAAACATGTGAATGGAACATTTTTGCAATTTTTAAAAACTCTAAATAAACATTTTACGCATGTTTCTCTTTTTGTTTTTTACGACATAGCTCATTTTGATTCTTGCTTAAATTGGAAAAGACCCATTTTGGTTTTTCACATAAAATATTTATATGTAATTATTCCACGTTAAAAATTGTGTATAATTTTGAGATTGTTGTTTTATTCTTGTGACATGCCTGTAGGTCATTTAATTTGATTTTAACTTTTATCTCCGCAATGCCAATTTCCGTGGTTTAGGTTTAAGTTGTTGAATCTAATAAATCGTAATTAGTTTACCCCCTTGGTTCCTATATACAAATCCAATGCTCTGAGTCAGTAATTCTAAAAATAATTTGCCATGCGGTGTAACATTACCCAGCACGGTGACGCATAATTAATAATTTTTATTGAATTTAACATTCATTTCAGATTTCTACTTTTTGCCGTTCGTTTAAGTGCAGAAATAACTAAACTTTCTTTAACTTACATCTCTGTGGAACTTTAAAAGACTGTGCAAAAAAAAGTAAGCAGAACCTTTATTCTATTTCACTATCAACTGCATATCACTGAAATTATTCAATCCTGCAAAATTCATATACGTGTACTCATTATGTACAAATGCAGTTCCACACGTTTGATTATTTAGGGAACTGGCAATTAATTTAGTTTGTGGCCCCCTACTAAATGATAAGGAGATTCAATTTGTTTTTTTTTAAATTATTATGAAGGTAGTACGTAATTAGTGAGGTGAATACATTTTAGCTAGTGCGACATACAATAGTCCGTATCCATAGCAGTTTAAACTACACCCAGTGGGAAGTTTCTTTCGAAAACTTTGCTTAATCTGAACATATTAACAATTAAGGAAGACACCAAACAACTAGAATCATTTTTTTCATAAAAAGCAGAGTGTGCAAACATGTTAAAATATCATTAGACTTAAAAGAAGAAAATAGAAAAGCATAAAAGCAGAAAGTTTTGCATTTTTTAGGAAACAGGAAATAGAAAATGGAACACTGCATTTTTTTGAAGTAAAAACATAATAGGTTTTGCACCTTTAAAAAATATCGTCGGTGAAGAGCCATTCTGTCGTAAGTCCATTCAATTAGTAGCTGCTGTCGAGGTCGCATTTCCGCGTTGTCCTTTGCATAATGTAGGAGTGGGGTGTTGCTGACTGTATTGTACTCCTGAAGTACACTTAGGGGTCGTCCACAAAATACATTATGTCACTGACTGTATTGTACTCATGACGTACACTTAGGGGTCGTCCACAAAATACATTATGTCACTGACTGTATTGTACTCATGACGTACACTTAGGGGTCGTCCACAAAATACATTATGTCACTGACTGTATTGTACTCATGACGTACACTTAGGGGTCGTCCACAAAATACATTATGTCACTGACTGTATTGTACTCATGACGTACACTTAGGGGTCGTCCACAAAATACATTATGTCACTGACTGTATTGTACTCATGACGTACACTTAGGGGTCGTCCACAAAATACATTATGTCACTGACTGCATTGTACTCATGACGTACACTTAGGGGTCGTCCACAAAATACATTATGTCACTGACTGTATTGTACTCATGACGTACACTTAGGGGTCGTCCACAAAATACATTATGTCACTGAATGTATTGTACTCATGACGTACACTTAGGGGTCGTCCACAAAATACATTATGTCACTGACTGTATTGTACTCATGACGTACACTTAGGGGTCGTCCACAAAATACATTATGTCACTGACTGTATTGTACTCATGACGTACACTTAGGGGTCGTCCACAAAATACATTATGTCACTGACTGTATTGTACTCATGACGTACACTTAGGGGTCGTCCACAAAATACATTATGTCACTGACTGCATTGTACTCATGACGTACACTTAGGGGTCGTCCACAAAATACATTATGTCACTGACTGTATTGTACTCATTACGTACACTTAGGGGTCGTCCACAAAATACAATATGTCACTGAATGTATTGTACTCATGACGTACACTTAGGGGTCGTCCACAAAATTCATTATCTCACTGACTGTATTGTACTCATGACGTACACTTAGGGGTCGTCCACAAAATACATTATGTCACTGACTGTATTGTACTCATGACGTACACTTAGGGGTCGTCCACAAAATACATTATGTCACTGACTGTATTTTACTCATGACGTACACTTAGGGGTCGTCCACAAAATACATTATGTCACTGAATGTATTGTACTCATGACGTACACTTAGGGGTCGTCCACAAAATACATTATGTCAATGAATGTATTGTACTTATAACGTACACTTAGGGGTCGTCCACAAAATACATTATGTCACTGAATGTATTGTACTCATGACGTACACTTAGGGGTCGTCCACAAAATACATTATGTCACTGAATGTATTGTACTTATGACGTACACTTAGGGGTCGTCCACAAAATACATTATGTCACTGAATGTATTGTACTCATGACGTACACTTAGGGGTCGTCCACAAAATACATTATGTCACTGAATGTATTGTACTCATGACGTACACTTAGGGGTCGTCCACAAAATACATTATGTCACTGAATGTATTGTACTCATGACGTACACTTAGGGGTCGTCCACAAAATACATTATGTCACTGAATGTATTGTACTCATGACGTACACTTAGGGGTCGTCCACAAAATACATTATGTCACTGACTGTATTGTACTCATGACGTACACTTAGGGGTCGTCCACAAAATACATTATGTCACTGAATGTATTGTACTCATGACGTACACTTAGGGGTCGTCCACAAAATACATTATGTCACTGACTGTATTGTACTCATGACGTACACTTAGGGGTCGTCCACAAAATACATTATGTCACTGACTGTATTGTACTCATGACGTACACTTAGGGGTCGTCCACAAAATACATTATGTCACTGACTGTATTGTACTCATGACGTACACTTAGGGGTCGTCCACAAAATACATTATGTCACTGACTGCATTGTACTCATGACGTACACTTAGGGGTCGTCCACAAAATACATTATGTCACTGACTGTATTGTACTCATTACGTACACTTAGGGGTCGTCCACAAAATACAATATGTCACTGAATGTATTGTACTCATGACGTACACTTAGGGGTCGTCCACAAAATTCATTATCTCACTGACTGTATTGTACTCATGACGTACACTTAGGGGTCGTCCACAAAATACATTATGTCACTGACTGTATTGTACTCATGACGTACACTTAGGGGTCGTCCACAAAATACATTATGTCACTGACTGTATTTTACTCATGACGTACACTTAGGGGTCGTCCACAAAATACATTATGTCACTGAATGTATTGTACTCATGACGTACACTTAGGGGTCGTCCACAAAATACATTATGTCAATGAATGTATTGTACTTATAACGTACACTTAGGGGTCGTCCACAAAATACATTATGTCACTGAATGTATTGTACTCATGACGTACACTTAGGGGTCGTCCACAAAATACATTATGTCACTGAATGTATTGTACTTATGACGTACACTTAGGGGTCGTCCACAAAATACATTATGTCACTGAATGTATTGTACTCATGACGTACACTTAGGGGTCGTCCACAAAATACATTATGTCACTGAATGTATTGTACTCATGACGTACACTTAGGGGTCGTCCACAAAATACATTATGTCACTGAATGTATTGTACTCATGACGTACACTTAGGGGTCGTCCACAAAATACATTATGTCACTGAATGTATTGTACTCATGACGTACACTTAGGGGTCGTCCACAAAATACATTATGTCACTGACTGTATTGTACTCATGACGTACACTTAGGGGTCGTCCACAAAATACATTATGTCACTGAATGTATTGTACTCATGACGTTCACTTAGAGGTCGTCCACAAAATACATTATGTCACTGAATTTATTGTACTCATGACGTACACTTAGGGGTCGTCCACAAAAGACGTAAAGAATATTCCATTTCTACAACATTTTGAGCTTTTTAAAAACATGTATATGAAACATTTTACAATTTAAAAAAACATGTATATAGAAAATTTTATACTTTTGAAAAACATAAAGATAGAACATTAAACACTTTTAAAAAACATGTAGATAGAACATTTTACACTCTTGAAAAAAATGTAAACAGAACATTTTAAACTTTTGAAAAACATGTTGATAGAACACTTTACACTTTTAAAAACATGTCAATAGAACATTATAAACTCTTAAAAAAACATGTACATACGTAGAACGTTTTCCAGTTTTAAACAACATGTAGATAGAATATTTTACACTTTTAAGAAACATGTAAATAGAATATTTTACACTGTTAAAAAACATGTAGATAGAATATTTTACACTTTTAAAAAACATGTCAATACAACATTTTAAACTTTTGAATAAACTTGTAGATAGAATATTTTACACTTTTAAAAAACATGTCAATAGAACATTTTAAACTTTTGAAAAACATGTTAATAGAACACTTTACACTTTTAAAAACATGTCAATAAAACATTATAAACTTTTAAAAAAACATGTAGGTACATAGAACATTTTCCACTTTTAAAAAACATGTAAATAGAACATTTTCCAGTTTTGAAAAACATGTAAATAGAACATTCTACACTTTTAGGAAACATGTAAATAGAACATTTTAAACTTTTGAATAAACTTGTAGATAGAATATTTTACACTTTTAAAAAACATGTCAATTGAACATGTTTAAATTTTAAATAAACTTGTAGATAGAACATTTGAAACTTTTAAAAAACATGTCAATAAAACATTTTAAACTTTTGAATGAACTTGTAGATAAAATAGAAAATTTTGCACTTTCAAAAAACACATAGAAATAACATTTTACACTTTTAAGAACATGTAGACAAAACATTTTAGACTTTAAAAAACATGTTTGATAGAACAATTTACACTTTTGAAAAACATGTAAATAAAACACTTTGCACTTTTCAAAAATATGGGTATGTAACATTTTGCACTTACCAAAAAGTGTTTTTGAAAAGTGCAAAATGTTGTAGCAATGAAATTTTAAATACTTCTTTTGTGGGCACCCCAATGTACACACGGTGGAAATAAGTATTTGTGATTCGGAGTGGTATGACTTAAAGTGCATGTATCTCATAAACCGTTCATGCAAATAACATGTAAATATAAATAAATGTAAGTCATTTTATTAGTTATCAATTGCAATACATGCAATAGCTGTAGCTTAACTAGATTCATACAAACTAAATAAATGCAAAAATTTAATATAAAAAATCAAGGAAAAAAGTATTTGTGATTTTAGATTTTTTTAAAACTAAATCTATTTAATATCTGATATGACCCCCCTTTGCGGCCAAAGAGGAATCCTATTTGGAACAGACTCGACTAACTTCTTTGTTAATTCAGGGCTAATCTTCTCCCACCATTTTTATAGGACAGTGATTAACCTGGATGTATTTATTAGTATAGGTTTGAGCCGAATTCCAGAGTTTTTTATTCCAAATATCCATGTAAACTTTTCTAGTCATGGTTGTTAGGATATAGACTAACGTTCCGACTCCGTGAGCAGAAACAAAGCCCCACACCATAACACTTACCTACAAAACACAACGGGTTAGCTACATGGTCAGATTCTGTTAAAATGAGACATTTGAAGGGCGTTACACACCTCTTGGGGACTTCATCAATGGAGCAATGTTCTTTGGTCCGATGAACCAAAATTCTGCCAATTTATTGTCAAAGGTGGTCAGAGGGTGTGGAAAAGGCCTGGAAAAGCCCTTATACCTGACAGTGTGACATATACAGTTAAGCACGAATGAGGTGTGTATAACCCCCTTAACATGTTATTTGCATGAACGGTTTATGAGTTATATGCACTTTAATTCATACAACCCCGAATCACAAACATTTATTTCCACCTTGTGCATACGTCATGACTACAACAAAATCAGTAGCATTACGTCTTTTGTGAACGACTCCTTTGTGTACATTATAAGTACAATACAATCAGTAGCATACCACTCCTACCTTATGCAAAGGACAACGCGCAAGCGACCTCAGTTGCAGCTACCAATTAATTGGACTTGGGACAGAATGACTTCAAGAATCGTATGTACTTACGACAGAATGACTCTTCACTGACGATATTTATGTAAGTTTGAAATGTTGCAGTTTTTAAACAGAGATAAATAGATCATAATATTATTTGACTTTTTAAAAGTAGGTAGATAGGACAATTTGCGCATTTCAAATTCAAACATATAGAACATTTTAGAATTAAAACAAAAATATCAACAATACGTTTTGCACTTTTCCGAAGTGGATAGTAACAAGTTCTGCACTATTAAAAAACAAAATAGCATTTTGTAACTTTCAAAAATTAGTAGAAACTGTTACATATGTATACATACTTGCATACTTAAACTATTACAGTACTCCCACTACAATATTATAGAAATAGAGTAGCATGTAATCTAGTATTTAGTTATAATTCTAAGAAGGCGTAGTGTACATAGACATACGCTGAGTGCATTGGGCCTAGGATGCAGGGTAATAAAAATGCATTGGAATGCACTATCAGCGTTGGGCAGTTGACAGAAAATGTAAACAACAGAGTTGAGGCACGGAGAGGCTCAACTCTGTAGTTCAATTGGAATCGGGATTTGGAATTGGAAATAAACTTTAACATTGGCTAAGAATATTTGTGTGTGAACTAAATTGAGTACCGCATCCTTGCCATTATTGCACCTATACCGTACGGCATCCATTGGCACACCATCCCACACATATATGAACTTATAAAAGTACTCATCCCAAATAGTGAAGTACATATCAAAACATAACATGCTGGATCGTAATTACAAAAAGAAACTCAACATTGTGCGCACTTAAAAAACATGTATGTAGTAATTATAAAAAATTTTGAAATTTAAAAGAAAAGAAAAATGAAGGTACTTTCACTTTTAAAAATAGGAATCAAACCGCTTTAAAATTTTAATTTTAAAAAATAGATTACTGAAACTCGTTCCATGCTTTACTCTAGCCATGAGGTTTTTATGTAAATAATTAAAATCCGCAAATCGAGTGTCTCCTATTGTTAAACTTAATTCACGATTTTAAAAATTTAAATAGCATTATCTGCATGCTAAAATTCCAAACATTACGCAAGCTGGGATGCGTAATCTCATATCTATTACTTATGACTAAAATTATTAACTTTGATCACCAGGTCACTGCAAGTCTAATAAGTGATATATCATCTGTAAAGAACCGAAATTACCTAAATTCAATTTAGGCTACAATTTAAATGAGCTACAAATGTCCTAAAAACAAATTGAGAAACATGCGTAAAATGTTAATTAGGAGTTTTTCAAAAGCGTAAAGTGTTCTACCTGGATGGTTTTGAAAAGTTCGAATTGCTCAAATTTTCATAATTTTGAAGAGTGCAAAATATTATATTTACACATTTTTGAAAAACTGCAAAATGTAAGATTTACATGTTTTTAAAAAGTGTAAAATGTTCTATTCTCACGTGTTTGAAAAACTGCGAAATGTTCTATTTACACGTTTTTTCAAAAACTGCAAAAATGTATGATTTACATGCTTCTGAAAAGGGTAAAATATTCTATGTACACGTTTTTGAAAAACTGCAAAATTAATGTAAGAAGGGGCAAAAGATTTGTTTGACCAAGAGATGGCTTTCGTCAAAATGTGGACGTTAATCTTGAGTTGATTCTATCTAAAGTTGGTCGCTCGGCTGAGGTGGACCTTGGGTCATGGTCCTCCGTGTAGAAAATCTCATTTTTTTCCTGCACAAATATTGTGTCCTTTTATGCATAAAAACTGTGGCGAAAATTGGCTGCTTTTTGTGCACAAATTATTGTGCAGTTAATATTGTGCACAAATAGCCTGCAGAATGTAAACGTGGCCAAGATTGGCTGCTTTTCCTGCACAATAAATTGCGCAGAGTAAATTGTGCACAATTTTTTACGCACAAAATATAGCTCGATTCAAAATGATAATCACAGCCAGAGGATTCGAACCCACGACCTCTGCCTTACAACATACCGCCTTAGCCTCTACCCCACCTGTACTTGTTATACAATTCAGGAATATTAGTTGCACTTATACAAACGTAATATGTTTAATACTCATTTCAACTACTTTTCCAAACTTTAAATTGGTTTTGAATGACTAATATCAATATATTATGGTTAAACAAATTAATTAGGTCATATTGGCGACAGGTCAGCCTTTTAAAGCACTAAAAATCCGGCGCTTCGCGCCGGATTTGTCGACCGGGGGCGGGCCCGAAGTAGATGCTGAGCTCCAACAAAATCGCAAGATAATTTATGTTACGCTAAAAGATACTACTATACCTACTATCAATAAGACATATACGAATGTGCGTAGCATGTAGTTTAATATAGCTGCCAAACTTTTATAAATTGCACCATTCACAAATGCCGTCATTTATAGAGGCTTCTCCACCATTAATAAGCCATATACGAATGTACGTGGCAATCAGTTAAAAAAAAGGTTGTAAAAAATACAAACAGGATTCCCAAAAACTATGATATTTAAATGACGTCATTATTTACGATCCCTTAATATCTATAACACATATAGGTAAGTAAAGCAAGCGTGCTTGGGAGAGCGGTTAGGACCACAGACTGTAACGAAATTTACAGCCTTAGACCTGGCTCCGATCCTCGGCCACTGCTAATCGTTTACGGCTCAGTGCTGTACGGTAAACGTCACTGGATTGTTGATTGAAGCCCATTCTCCTTCTTAGTGACCACTAATTACTGTAGGGAACCTAGAGAATGGCACTATTTTACTGCAGAGGAGGGGACGGGGATAGGGGAAAGGGTACAAAGACTGAGACGATCTAACGCGGTAGCATTCTATTTCCTCACCCACAGTGACTGCTTGAGTCTGGCTGTATGAACTTTCGGTTAATAGACCCAATGAGTAAATTATTAATATTATCATATAGGTAAGTCCGTGATATGCAGTTAAAATAGGTTGGGAATAATTTTAGTGTTGGAACTGGGAGTACTGAAAACTATAATATTTGAAGGACGTCATTATAGACGATCCCTGAATACCTATAACATATATAGGTAAGTCCATGACATGTTGTTAAAATAGGTTGAAGAAAAGGTTGAAATTGGGGGTACTCAAAACTGTAAAATGTAAAGGACGTCATTTATGGGCGATCCGTCACCATCTATAACCCATTTATTACATTCCCAGACCCAATAGTACTATACTAGGTTCCCCTGTGAACGTACATATGCAAGTAGTACGCGTACTTGTGATGGAAATTCTTAAAAAGTTTCCATGTGTATTTTAAATGGCGAAGCTTGATAAGCCCTGGTGCATTTAGCTGGTGCATTTGGCTTGTGCATTTGGTTGGTGCATTTGGCTGATGCATTTGGCTGGTGCATTTGGCTTGTACATTTGGCTGGTGCATTTGGCTGGTACATTGGGTTTGTGCATTAGGCTGGTGAGTGTAACTGGTACTGTTGACTAGTGTGTTTGCCTGGTGCAACTCTAATCTAAGTTGTACGCATTGGGGTCGGACACAAGAGGCGCCACCCACGTTCAGAGTGGGTCACTTGGAAAAAAATGACACACTGTATTAAAGATATAGCCATTGAAGCAGGGCTAACGAGATTAACAAGGTAGGTGGGTGGGTCAAAAATTTGGGTAAAGTGTGGCGTCATTTATGTCCTGCCCCTTTATCCGTTTTTGCATGATTTTACCTCAAAAATTTGTGATCTTGGTCCAGTTAACTGTTAATTGCGAAGAAATGGTCAGTCCGAGTAAAACTAAAAAACAATACAGACCTGCTTAGTCGCATGTGTGATCCATTAAAACAATTTTAAAGCACATCCGTCAAAAACTGTGACCTGTAGTGTACGGCCAACGGACGGACGGACAGACGGACAGACAGACATGACCATTTTATTAGATGCTTGCTCAGCATCTAAAAAACGATAATTTTACTGCTATTTCAACAAAACATTTTTCCAACAAATTTAGCATAACTTATACATTAAAATTATAAATTTTCACTAGTTTACCACGCTATTTTAAACCAAAGGTCAAAGGTCGCGTGAAATTTTGAATGCAAATATTTTGCATAAATCTATATGCATAAGCTAACATGCACACAATTTTATGCACATAAACTGTAGTGACAGATTTGTGAACAATTATAAAAAAACATTATGCATACAATTTTATGCAGTAAAGTTGTGCACAATAGATTATACAAATAATCCAGTATGCAAAATAAGACACAATATTTTGTGCACAAATCATTCTGCACTAGCAGTTATGTCGTGCTCTGCATAAGACGACACAAATTTTTTTACACGGTCCACTCTACCCCATTTTTATATCCGCACGCGAATGCACTGAAAAATAGGAGTGGGGTAGAGTAGACCATCAGCTTGGGTGGACCGTGACTCAAGGTCCACTTCAGCCGAGCGTCCACCTTTAGATGAAATCCACTTAAGACTAACGTCTACAATTAGACGAAAGTCAACTCTCAGTCAAACAAATCTTTTGCCCTGTCTCACATGATTTGCATATTTTTGAAAGTGCAAAATGTTCTATTTAAATGCAATTAGGATATATTTAAATATTTTTGTGGATATGTAATGGGTATTTTTTTAGCTGAAGATGCATATCTGTCATTATGGTTCTTCATAGACGATATGTGAGTGTACGCATCCCAATTTTTGTAATTTTCAGAAGTTTAGCCAGAAGTTTATGGTATTTAAATTTTCAAAATCGTAAAGTGAGTTTAAAATTATGACGCACCCGATTTTAGGTTTCTCATTAGTTGAATTAAAACCACGTGACCCTTAGCAGTCAATCGGAGCATCGAATTAAAGTTAAAATAATTAGGTTTTTTATTAAAAAATAAATATCGCTCCTAAAAATTCCTTCTTGAAAGAAAGTGAACCCCAAAAACCAGGGTAAGTTTAAAATTTTGAAACTCACTTTAGTGGTCTTACAAAATTTTATGCTTTTAAAAATCTGTAAATAGTAAACCTAATACTTGAATATAATACTTATTAAACTCTTGTATTTGTAGTTGTACGCCACGTGTACTATTTAAATCAGAGTTCTATAACTGACCCGCGTTGTATCCTGAAAAAACTACACAATAATTACCATTTCATAGTGTGTTACATGTTTAAGGACACTTAGCTATTTACTAGGCAGATTAGATATTCGCTATCGCAATTTTGAGGGGAAACAAAAAACATCCCTGTCTATTAAAAAAAAACTTAGTTATTCTCATAATTATACTTTTATCCCATGTACAGTTATCTTCTTAATCGTTGATAGCACATTTTGAGCATCCTTGATGCTAGTCCGAATTTCAAAAAGCTCTGTTTAGTTCCTATATCGATGCCGTTTACCCGCTACGTTTATTTGTTGTTTTATTTTAAATAGTTTACGCGTAATTAAATAAAACTACAAATATCTTAAATTAAGTATTTTTGATTACATTTTTTCCTTTTGAATTCTGTCCGTCCTACAGTCAACTTCTGGGGTCAAAATACAGACACAATTTCCACGGGGATGCCCCTGTCGATGCCATCAACGTCTTCCAAAGGCAATAAAATAAATATAAACTTCCGCTTAAAAATGACCATGTGGAAGCTGCTGGAAGCAATAGTGCTTCTGGCATATGTCCTGCTACCCTGCTGCAGCGCTTCAACAGAGCGCCAAATTCAAGTTCCAGCGCTTAAACGAATGGCCAGCTTAGGCGATCTTTACAATGCAAACATTGACCACATTATCAACGTCGGTGTATTCAGGCGCCAAATCCCTACTGAACACATTAGTGAAACTCAAAACCCTACTAAAAGAACAGATGCTGGAATTTTGAATTTGTTAGAAAATCAGTTCAAACTTTTCAATATTGATGCAAACGAAGCTGTGAATATTTTAACTGGCATCACGACTGCACGTGGAGCGGCAACAATTTTAAACCATAAAAAACAATCCTCACAGCTGCGCGGCACTCTAACATACCAATACCAAACGGTGACAACGAGCCTCTGGGCATTTCACGAAGGACTTACAAATACAAATTTGTACAACCAAGACATTTTGAAGCACATTGAGGCCACCCACGTGGTTACATCCATCACGTGGGGTGCCACAGTTGCAGTCACGTTAGACGCAAGTTCAATTGAAACCAACGACGACATTCGAAAAATTTATAATTCCTTAAACAAAGAGCTCCGAAATCTGAGAGGGAAGCTTTTGCCATCTGACGAAATTAATTCAAACTTTTCAATGTCAATCACCAGCGATGTTCCCCTTCCCAATGAAATCCCCACAACCGCAAAAGAAGTAAAAGAAATTTTGAACCAAGTTCCAACCCTAATTGCAGGTATAAACCAAGGCAAAGGAATCCCCCTGCAGTATACTCTTACACCGATTAACATGATTAGGAAACACATGGGTGTAATTATGCAAAACACGACCGGCCACAAAATAAGTGATTTCATACTCAGCGACATTATTGACGCCTTTCAAGATCTGCACTCTGCTGAGGACCGAATTCATGAAATTAAACAGCAAATAAATGGTCATTTAAATTGCGTCAGCCCACAAACTGCAGCAATAATTAATGCCATCGTTTCCAACTTTCAAACATTTAAGAATAATTTTACTACAACATTAAAAAAATCTGTAGTTAATGTCCGCTTAGGTTTAGAAGAAAACCAAATCCTGTCAGATTTATTGGAAGATTTCAGAAGCTCCGAATTCAGTTTGGAAAACTTAAATTACAAATTCTTAAACTTGTCCGGTACAATAGAACAAATCGCCCTTTGCAACACAATTCAAAATGAATACAGTCAAATTCAATACATTGGAGCTGGCGACGATCTTATTTCCGAACTGACAACAATTCAGAAATCCGAAAAACCAGTTTTTGTAATGTTCACAAACTCAGAGTTCATTCGCAACCAACCGAAAACTTACTTTGAATTCCTGAACTCACTTTTGGAGAAACAAAAAGAAGGAGCTGACGTGAATTTACTTGTTAACTGCGACTTCTCCAATTCCCTTCTTTGCAATGAACCGAATGACACAGTTGCTTTTGAATATGTTAATGGAACTTTTAACCCCTCTTTGCAAAAGCGGGAAATTGAGGAAAATATTAGAATTTTGGAATTGGAAGCAACGGTCGTGGACATTAGAAAGGAAATGTTAAATCTGCAAAACTTTGACAGTAAGTTACACTATAACTTCTTACTTTTTTTTAACTTTCTTGTAACAATAATTTTAACGTGAACAATTCACTAACTAGATTTGATTATTTTTTGAATTGTGACGGTAGTTGACCAGCGGCAAAAACAATTAGAATTGCAAGGCCATTTTAAAAATGCTATAAGTAAGTCATGAATTCACGATGTATTCAAATTTACATATAATTAAATTACAGTAAATTTAATTAATACATAAAATTTGTATAAAAGTGAAACATAACATTTCTGGTGACTATTTAGGTATCCTTGAACACAAGTTGGAATGTGTCGCAAATCCATGCCTCAACAGCGGCAAGTGCACCTTCAAAAATAATAAGCGGCACTGCGAGTGCTCAGCAGGATTCTCGGGTGATAACTGCAAAACTAATATTGACGAATGCGCAGGGCACAACAGCTGTTTGAACGGAGGGACTTGCGTTGACGCCATTGGTAGTTTTAGCTGCGCGTGCGCACCAAGTTTCACTGGGAATCGCTGCGAGACTAACATTGATGACTGCGCGGGACACAACAGCTGTTTGAACAGAGGGACTTGCGTTGACGCCATTGGTAGTTTTAGCTGCGCGTGCGCACCAGGTTTCACTGGGAATCGCTGCGAGACTAACATTGATGACTGCGCGGGACACAACAGCTGTTTGAACGGAGGGACTTGCGTTGACGGTATTGGTAGTTTAAGCTGCGCGTGCGCACCAGGTTTCACTGGTAATCACTGCGAGACGAACATTGATGACTGCGCGGGGCACAGCCGCTGTCTGAATGGAGGGGCTTGCGTTGACCGTACCAATAGCTTTAGCTGCGTTTGCACTGAGGAATATTTTGGAAACCATTGCGAACGTGAGTATAGCTTCTTTTGATAAGTCGTTAAGAGTTACTTTAAATGCACTTCGAATCACAAGATTAGGTTTGTACTGTGTTAAACATGTGAGCACATTGTAATTAGTGCTCAACTTACACGTACCATTCAGCAACGTTCAACTTGAAATGTTTTTCTGTTTCTGCATTTTACTTTGAAAGGATTACACGTCTTTATTACACAATCTTAAGATTTACACAACTTTACAGACAAGCACGAGTGCGTGTATCCCGGAACTTGCACTTCTGTGAACAGAAACGCTAAGTGCAGATGCCGTGATGGCTACGTTCAAGATTCAGTTGACAGCAGGAAATGTAAATTAGAAAATGAAAATGCTACTCTCATTTTTGGAAGCAGCGGCAGCAGCGGAGGCATTGAACAATTTTCCTTATCACAAAACAGTGTAAGACAAGCGTTTCTATATTCTTTTAAATCATGCACGGTTAGAAACCTTAACTCGTTTGTCTAATTAAAAAAAAACGTTCTAATTTCAAAATTTTTTTTACGCATTTTGGAAAAAAAAATTGAATGAAAGAGTAAAACGTGACATTTGGCTTAAACGCAGGTGACCCGAATTCAGAGTCATGGATCCATGCATCGAGCGCTGGACTTGTTGTATCGAACAAATTCCATGTTTTGGAGCGATACCAGCGGAAAGATTTACACAGCACGTATTCGTCCTGGAGCTCCGAAAACAGTTGTTGTAGATGAACCTGGATCTTCTTTTTATTGTTTAGCAGTTGACTGGATCTTTTATCATTTGTATTATGCAGATGACAGTAATGGCAGAATCAGTGTGGCCAATTTGGATGGGACTATGAAAAAGGTTCTTTTCACCACTGGAGTCAATGACGTAGTATCAATTATTGTGGACCCATTGAATGGGTAAGTAAAATAGGCACCATAGAAAAATCAATATATGTACGTGACAAGTTGCTTTTATGGATTATAACACATTTCAAAAAACAATGTTCATCAAACATTTGTAAGTGCCTCATGTGACACTATTTTTAGAGAAACGAATGAGGTACTGTCACTAAATATTTAAACAAAATTGGTTGTAGACATATTTTGTAATATAAAAAGTGTAAAGGAACGTCAAAGAAATAACAACTTAGGAAACTATTAAATAACTGCCTCACACACATTTTGTTTAATTTTGTTTATCGTCGGAATTATTAGAGGGAATAATTTTTTTTAAATACAACAAAATTTGAAAGGTGGATGTACTGGGTTGATCACACTACTTACTCAATCGAAAGAGCTGGAATGGATGGATCCCAGCGAAAAGTACTTGCAACATTTTCAAGTTCAACACATCCTTGGCACCTTGCGTTAGACATGACACAGAATCGACTTTACTGGACAATGCACTACAGTCATCCTTGTGCAATACACTCGATGAAACCAGATGGAACTGACACAAAAATAGTTTACCGAGCAACTCAACCCACGTTTTACGATAGCAACTTCTATTCCATAACAACATTCGGGGATTACGTGTACTGGAGAGACTCCGAAACAAAAGCAGTCTACAAAACTAACAAGTGTGGTGGTGGAGAAGTGACAAAAATATATTCATTTACTCACTCGGTAAGAATAAAACAAAGCTAGATTGCATTTTATAGTATTGTTTATATTTCATAATAATACATAACCAATTTATTATGTAGCTTTTTGTAATTACAGTTGTAATAACTAATATAAATTCACTAAATGTTATATTTGCAATTTTTAGGATGATGCAGAATACATTCTTCAAGCTTATCACTTTTCGAAGCAACCAGAGGGCGTCAATCACTGTGAGAACCGGATTGGTGGTCAATGCTCCCATCTCTGCTTTCCTTTTCCGTCCACTTGGAACCAGGTCATGAACACTAAATGTGACTGTCCAGATGGCCGCACACTTTCTTCTAACCAACGAGATTGCACATAGGCAACTTGTCGTCAGTTTAAATTCTCTGCAATCACTTTAATTAAATTAAGTTGTTAGTCAATTGTCAATTTGTAGTTTAACCTCATGAGGAAATTATGGACTCTTTCAACACTTATTTCTCTAACATATTTTATTGATCCTCCTTTGGGAAATAATACACTTGCAAAAATGTCTAATTAAATTAAAATTTTTAATTATGTTATTCTGTGATAAATAGTTTTCAATTACAGGTACTGCATTACAAATATAATAGTTAAAGCAGTTTTTAAAATAAAATTCCTATTAGGTTCTTTAAAATTGTTTGTAAGCTCCTATTGATAAGATAAACAGAGATTCATCATTTAATGACACAAATAAATCATTCAAATGCATTATATTTTAGGATCCCGAATATACCCAATTTATTATTTGACTATACTAACAACCATTTAAATAAATCATAAGCATAAATTATAGAATGATTACAATATTAGATGAAGGTCATTAAGTCTCGACACTTCCTAAAATTCTGTACTAAGGACTAGTGAAAAGAGAGAGAGCGAGGCTACATTGAAATTTTTAAAGTTTAAGTCGTATCATTTCTTCAAATAATCTGTGGTAGAGTTGCTTAACTATAATTAGGGTTGTTAATTTCCAGCAGTAAAACATTAATTAATGTTGCGTTATACAGCAAAACATAGCATGTTAACGTAATAGCATAATAAAATAACACATGACACGTATTATAAAGCCTCAAGAGAAACATAAGGCAGTTGTGTACAACACAACTTTTACAACACGTAACATTCATAAAAAAATACCTAAATTCACTTAACATTAACCGTTGTTTAAATTGAGAATTGTAAATTTAAAATTAATTGCAATTAATAAAATAGATAATGCAATAATTTTCAATTTTAAAGGAATTCCTATTTTTGATTTTTCAAGGGCTCCAAAATGATGTATTTTAATTATGTCTTTTTCTGTTGAGTAATTCAAAAGTCGATCAAATTATGTATAAAGTTAATTATATGAATAAAATTATTTAATTTTGTGGATTTAACTTATTTCGCGTAGATTATTTTGAGCTGGACGATTTGCCAAGGTAAGAATTGGAAAAAGAAATCGCTAGGGTCTGAATTGATAGGGTGCACATAAAATAAGTAGGGTACGACTGGTAAGGTAGGGTACTAGAGGCCACTAGACGAATATTTAAAACATAGAAATCATATTTTATTCACTAAAAATTGCCAAAATGAAAGAAACTGAAATTAAATTAAACAAATTCCTAAGAATAATTATTGATATAATCCTAAAATTAGTTAATTATAATACTTGACGGATGACATTTTGCAACTGATTTCACTAAATTTAGGTATTAAACTGATTAAAATTTTATAAACTTGCATAATGCTGCATCTGAATTTTGAAAATTTTGAGAATTTTTAGGACCGTTAACCAAATTTATGATAAATTTTGAAAATCATAATGGTTCAGATTTTTCGAGCGAATATGACTATTATGGCGATTTCACTATCAACAAAAAACCATAGTGACTATAATACTGACTGAATAAAGCAAATATTTGTAAATACACATTCACCTGGACTGTCTCGGACATTAATGGAGATTCCTGCACACCATTTTTTAGGAATCTTCAAACTTTTCTTTCTCGCAGCGTTGCCATTTCCTGCCAAGTTCTTGATCATTGCCAATTCTGAACCTGTTCGACCTTCGATTCTAAATTTTTCCCTAGTCACAGTCACTGGCACGGCAATTTCATGCAAAATGGTTGTAGGTCATGAGCTGCAGGTTGGAAGTTCAATATGATTCAATTTGTAAGTGCAGAATAAGATATTTTATATGACATCCGAAAATGATGGTAATTGGTTTTAAATGAAAATATTTAAACTGTATAACACAGTTAACAGTACATTCTGAAAAAATTTTATAGTCTAATTTCTACTTATATTTTTAATTTAATAATCCAAATATTAGGACATGATTGCAGTTTAGAATGTTGTAATAGTGCGCCAGTTGTACATAAAATTTTACTATCTCTCTCTCCTAGATGACTATAATACAATTGACTGACTGAGACTCCTGTCATTCAGAATTCATTGTTTACTAACATCGCCAATACTTGCAGCGTGCTCGTTCCTGTCGAGACATAATTAAATGAAGGCACAAGACTTTCTGGCAAGATAAAACAGGAATATTTCTGCTCATTGGTTTTGAAGCAAAACTCATTCTGGAATCCTAATATACTCACTGCTTTCTATGATAAATCACCTAATTAGTTAATTAGTGGTTAAAACGTCAAGTCTGCTACTAACTGCAAACTACCTACAACAACCACTACCACTGCCACTGCCTATCAAGTTTTTACCTTTTTACAGTATTTTATGTTTTTTTTTGTACCTTATACCTTTTGTTTGTAATTGATGGTAGGGATTTTTTACAGATTTTGCCAATGCTCAATAAAAAAACATGTAATTTTGAAACATTTTGCAAGTAGTGTAAAAATTCGCATGGAATTTTAATTTCGCCTAATCTAAATAACTTCAAAAATGTGTACATGGAATATTTTCGGGAATGTTTCAAGAAATAATGAAATCCTGCTGAAACGTGTAACTTGTGATAACGTTAAAAAGTAATTATATAATTTAATCTTTCATTGGTTTTTTTGCTAATAATTACGTGTTACTACTTAACTGAATGCGTGGCATGATTGGTTATGTTTTTAATTATATGTACATGAGTATGTAAATGCCACATTTCACCAACACTAACTGTGCGTTATAACTGTATGTACTTGTTTTGAATCTTCTTTTCACTCAAACTCTGCTGACGCATGTCCAATCGTTTGCTGAATTAAACGTAAATACGTCTGTAGTATAGAAACGTAATATCACGACATCGTGCAATGCGAAAGTAATATTGAATAATTACTGGTATCGTCTGTGTGAAGAACCAAAATGACTGATATTCAATGTAAGCTAGAATCAATATGAACTATGTCACAAACACACAATGAGAAACGATTTAAAAAAAAGATTTTAAAAAGATGAAAATTCTTCTATTTATGTTTTTCCAACGCGTAAATTGCTCTATTTAAACGCTATCAAGATCACAAAATATTTCAATATTTTTGTAGATAGTGGAATTTGTTATTAATTAAACATGAAAATGGGTCATTTGGTTTCTTTATAGACTAGTCATATGCAAGAAAGAAGTATATTTCATTTAAGTCCATAGCCAGTGAATTCTTACATTTAGTATTAGGTAATTTTATGATAAATAATTAAATGAAGCACATGTGACCATATGTTTTATTCGTTGCTCAATAATTAACGCGGGGCAAGTCCAGGACAGGGACGATTTATAAGAGTGGTCAATTCTGCAAAAAACATGTGATCAATGAAGATCAGTAGACTGGCAAAAAAATTGGGATTCCTTGAATCCACGCGCCACATAAAATATCGCATCCCCTTCTTATCACAGTTTGAAGGAGAATATAATTCTGCATAATTATTAAAAACAGTTATTGGGTACTGGTACTGCCATGCTTCAAATATTTGTGTTTAATGTTTACTAAATATCATGAGAGAGAATTATTAAAACAGCCAATGTCAAACCCACATTTACATAACAAAAAGCTCTGTTAAAATTCAGTAAATAGAGCAATGTGGATTTTCAATTTTCGTGATTTAATACTGTGCGATCAACTAATTTTGCAAGCTTTATAAAAACTATATTCCTTTTGTAGTTGTATGATTTTGAACTGCAATATGTTTAAGTTGCATATCGATGGCGAAGTATCAAAATGGTTTGCTTCCACTTTTTGCTTTTAAAGCAAATTGGTTTCCTTCCATTTTTGAATAAAAGCAAAATGGTTTCCTTCCAGTTTTAGCTGCAGACAGCCTTTATACAGGTATTACTACACAGGAAAGACGCGTAAGACTTATTGCATAGTTTTATTCGGATAGTGCATGAATGACGTCACGCAAATTAGGGGTCGTCCACAAATGACGTCATGGTAATATCCCTACTTTAGGAACCCTATGATACCACTATCAGTATCAGAAGCTTAACCATTATGTTAATGGCTATCTTCATCTTCAACATTGGATATGATCGATATCCAAGTGAACCTATTTACACAACCTTTGATGTAATTTATGGACGATCCCTTACCACTGTTTTAGAACCTACTATGATACAAAAATCGAAAATTTTAAGCCCCTACACATCTTTATTAAATGCATGTCCATGTAATTAATGGAAAAGGAAGAAGGACCCCTTACCCGCACAAACCTCCTTATCGAGATTTACTGCATAATTTTTGTACGCTCCCTAAAGAAATTGAAACACGTTAACAAAAATTATAAGTTGACGTCGCAAATTACATGTTTTATAGTTAAAAGTTAAAAGCTTTTGAATTGCAAATGACAAGGCAGTCATAGTGAACTGCAAATTTGCATATTTTGAAGACAGCAATTACAGCTAATCTCAAAAACCGAAGCAAAATAAATTTATTTTGTTGCTAAGGAAAAATAATTTTACGCATTACTTTAAAAGCGCGCAAAAACAGCATGAGAATTTTTTAAAAAATTAAAAGTTTAAAAACATTTTTTTACGTGTAATTATTTTGTAGTTTTACATAATAAGTATTTTATTTCTACAGCACAAGTTAATAATTAAATGTTGGATTAACAAGATAATATATTTCTGCCGGATGTGTATTTATCTAAGAACAATTTAAAATGAGATTATTTATTTATCTGCTTCTTGCACATTACGCCATAACCATGTGGCCTTTGCCTTTGTACGTAACACAGCTACATCATTAAACCCGTATTATTTATTAAAGTTGTGTACATAGATTTACAAGATACCTCCTATTTAATAGGTTACAATTTGTCGTACATACTTTTTTGCAGAAAATCTTGGAATAAAATTGGTGCGTCATTTGTCATAGTATTAAGAAAGTGGACGATCCATTAAAAATAAATTTATTTGGTTGATTGAAATAATTATTTTGCGACTTGGCTCAACAACATGGTCACGTTTCGCAATAATTGCGACTGAACATATGTCACACGACTCAAGTCAGATTATTAAAATTATGTACACCGTGTAAAAATCAATAGTAAAATAAAACGTTCTGTGGTGTAATTGGTACATGATGGTAATGGTAATGGTAATCGGTATTTATTATTAGGGAATTACCCATTCATTTAAGCTCTAGACTTCCTGTTAATTGATATGCACGCAGAGTTTCAATAAAAATTAAGTAAGAAAGTAAAGATAATCTGCATAAGTTGAAGCCTTCGCTTAAAGATTACTAGGAATTGTTTGTTTCAGTTTCATTCCAACGAAGATCACATGGCTGTGGCGTGATGAATTAGAAACACAAAAATGATGGAGATTATTTATTATTTCACATATTTAAGTTTATATCTGGAAAATTGTATTAACTAAATTAACGCGATACTACATTGATTTTATTGAAATACGAAATAGTGTGTGTGCAAAATTGCTTGGAACAAAAACCCAGTGACCAAAGTGTTGACCATTATATGTCCAGACTTTCTA